>VZTH01004026.1:0-13762 GCA_013397815.1 Aleadryas rufinucha
GTGTCCCTGCCTGTGACAGGAGGGTGGAACCAGCTGATCTTTAAGGCCTTTTCCAACCCAAACCATTCTGGGATCCTGTGAAATCAGGGACTTTTTTGCCAGGCATGGCATAAACAAAGTGCCTTGATGGCCTCTCACGTGACATCTCCTGTAATTGGGACCATGCTTTTACCAAATGCAGCTCGATAACCCTCCCTGGGCTGGGCTGACCCCCTCCTGCACCGTGACAGTGGCAGTTTATTTCCTGTAAGTGGCTTATCTTCATAACCTGATAATAATTGATATTCCAGGATGGGAAAGTAAGTGCAAAACGACAGGCAATGCCAAAAGATGAGTCTTGAAAATTATGAGACCATTATCATCTAGAGACTTTAAAGTACAGACTTGAATTTCCCTGGAATAGTAGAAGGGTGAAAAAATTAAATTATGTTGGTTTTCTATATATGTGTGTATACATATATGTTTTTTGTTTGTCTATAATGCTGCCTGAAAATCCTTTTCCATAAAAGATCAAGGTCTTTCTGTATATCCATGATTTTCCTAGGGTGGATTATTGTGGGCAGCTCCTCCTAGACCTGCTTTAGCTTCTCAGTCAGTGTAGTTTTTACTTCCTCAGTAGCAGCACAACTTTTTCATTCCTAATTCCATCCAGCCCTGAGAGTTAGCACTCAAAAATACTTTGTCAGTTTAGCACTGCCATGCTCCCTGCAGCAGGAAAATTCCCTTCAAAATCTGATTTTTCTGTGCAGATGTACAAAATCACTGATTTTTCTGCAATGTAATTTCCATCATATTAATATAAATTATTCAAAATACTGTTCCTCTTTCTACTTCTTTGCGTCTCCCTTAAAAAATCAAGTTCAGAATAAACAGTATTTTATCACAAGACATAATTTCCATTCCTTTTTCTTTCTCTTTACTTCAAACTTTAGACTAAAAGGCTCCTAATTTTCAGTTATTATTTCTCACTTTGTTTTATTTTAGGAGTTGTATTGTGCAGCTTCAGCACTGCCTGAAGAAAACTTTTCCATATTTTGTTCTCACAGATTTTTTCAGCTTTTCTCACCGTACTCTTTCACAATCACATCTCATAAAAGTTGTAGTTTCCAGCTTGGTATCTTTTATGGAAAGAAATTGATGTAAAAGATTTTGTAGAGCCAAATTCTTACCAGCTTCCTTTTTTAAGGGATGTTTTAAGGAAAGCTGGTGTACAAGTTAATTACATTTATTGTTCTGCCTGCTTTTGGTCAATAAAACCTTATCAGAATTCTTCTGACAAAATACTAGGGTTAGGATCTGGGAATTCTGGAAGACTGAGACATTAAGTTTTTGCATAAATATGGATAAATCTATATGAGCATAAACACTGCCACAAAAACACCTACAGCACAAGGGGTGGTGAGTTGGAGCTGCAGGAGTTTGTTTTATTGCCTTCACTGAGAATTCTTTAGGGTTCTGTCATAAAATTATTTAAAATGACCAGAATTTTGTCACTTTTATAACTTTTTAAAGTTATAAAATACATCAATAATGAGTATATGAATAAAATGAGAAAGCCATTACCTTGTTTTGTGGGTGGGAGTGTTAAAGGCTGTCCAGCTGTAGGATTTTCAGTGGAAAGCCAGCTCTTAGTTTTTAATTGCATCACTGAATCCTGAATTAACTTTTCATTTAATTTGCACTTTTTACTTAGTTGTTCTTTTCTTAATAGCTTTTTTTGGTGGCTGTTTCTCATGATTCAGTTATTTCAGCGAGCAGAGACTTCATCCCAATAAACTCAGGCCAACTTGGGCCAGTCCATTCCATTGTGGAAACTGCATTTGGTTCATTTCCTGGGATTTCAGAGCAGGAGCCATTTTAATGTCAACATTGCCACCTTCCTCTAGCCCGTCAGCTCCCTTTTTGAAAGGACTAAATGGACATCATTTTTGTTGAGGGGGGAAAAAATGCATTAAAACACTTCTTTTTTTCATTTCTTAAGTAGGTCAGTTTGTGGCGGCGCGGAAAATAGCGGAAAGTATTAGTTTGGATTTTCCATCTTCTCTTAAAGTATCTCCAGGATGGTGCTTGTGTGCTGATTGCAGGATTATATCACAAAAGCAGACCCGAGTGAAAGTGAGTTGTGCTAGGGCTTAGCGAAATGTGGTGGCACAAATCCCTCCCTGCCCCGAGTGGGAATCGCCCGCCCGGGATCGCTCCCGGGATTTGTTTGCGCGGCGATGTCAGGGAGGCGTTTTAATGAGCAGCGCTCCCAAAAAACCGGCGAGATGAGGTATGATCTCGCTCATAAAACCCCTTTTTGCCAGAGTCTTTTGGCCTAAAGAGGTGAATTCCGTTCCCTTCCCGAGTTTAGGGCGGCGGGGCTCCAGTAAAATCCCGGCGCGTCAGAATCGCGGCCGCGCGAGGCACCGGGTACGGGCGGTGAGGGGTCTGTGGGAACGACACTCAGCTCACTTGGTTTTCCTCAGTTTATCCCGTGTCAGATCGTAGCAGGTTACAAATGGAAGGGGACCTTTCATCCCATAAGATTCATTCCGGGATCTGATAATCCAGGAATATTCTGTGGCACGCAGTTCACTTCTGATTCTTTAATGAGGAGTGAGGGCCGTGAATTTCACTTCGCGAACTTCAAGACGTAGAAAAAAATAACAGAAAGTAAGTTTTTAATGCAGGTCTCTGAAGTGTTCTGTGCTTTTTTGTCACGATTCCCGCTGAATCCTTACATTTTGGTGACACCACTGCATGCTTTTTAACCTGCTTCTGCCATATTTTACGAGCTGAAAACAGCAAAAGGTTCTCGCCCTACAGAAGGCGAAGGGTTTGCTTTTGGTTGTCCCAATCAAATTTCAACTTCAATGACAGTAAACAAGTTTGTCTTTCCTTTTGGTGTCCTTTTCATCTTGAAATGGATGATTTTGTTTTATAATGATTGACACCATCTATTTTCAGAAGGTGCCACTGCTTTCTCATAATTACTAAGAGAATTCATGTAGTGGGAACTATTTCTGTCTTCTCTTGGTCCCCATTTTCTTTTATTCTCTGTCTTTACTGATGAATAAGGACTCTGCTTTTGACCTTTGAGACTTTTGATGTGCTGCCCGCAGAACAGAAGATACCCAGATGATATTAAGCCTCTTCAGAGGTTTCTTTGCTTAACTTATGCTGATTTAGAGACAAGATTCAATTAAAAATTCTGAAAATTGAACATCTGGATTGTGGCACAGATTGAACGTGCATTTGATGTCACTGGCGTTTGTAAAACTCAACGTGGGTGTATGAGAAGTGCCACGTTCCCAGGTGGTAACTTGATAATTAATTAATTTTTGGGAGTAGCAGCAAACAGAATTCAATGTTGTATCACTGTAACAGGTGCTAAGTAAGTTTTGTGTGTAAATATTCGCTTAAAGGAGACTCCACTGCCCTGTTTTTGCGATGTCGCGGAAACTGACGATTTCCATTTACTTTAATACAAGTTTAATTTTACTTTTGGGGGTGGTTCTTGAGAGCTTCCAAGAGGCGAAGCCGCGCGCAGGTGCCTCCGAAAAGACACGCCGAGCGACGCGGGTCCCTTCGCTGAGACCTTGCACTTCTAATGAACCATCTCATTGTCACCCCTCAGCGTCTCCCCCGTGCGCCTTTTTGGTGACGTGGCTGAGAATTTTAATGCATCCGAGTTCTCATTCGGCACGGCCTCTGTGCTCCTCACGGGAGGGCCTTTAGAAATGGGATTAACTTCCAGAGGAATGCATTAGCCATGCCCCAGAAGTAGGCAAAGCTCTAACCAGCCTGATAGATTGCTCCACGCTCCAAATCCTCCTAACCACCCCCTCCCTCCTTTTATTGACAGCTTCCCATTGAGCGGCTCGGGGCATTAGCGTGTTTAGGAGTTGGGCTGTTTTGTAGGAGCCCGGGGCTGATCTCATATTCGCTTTCTGAAATTAATTCGACACTGCTTTACATGTTAATCCGCAGAGGATTGATTTGGGGAAGGTCAGAGCGGTGCAGCCTCAGAAAAATGGGAGAAAAGCTCCACTTAAAACGGCTCATTTCGGTTCCCAGCCATGGGCAGAGCTGCCTTTTCTTTGTGGCGCTCGGCCAGCTGGAGGGGACCGGGTCCTCTGACAGAATACATCAAATGGTGGCGTTTGATGGGATCTGCAAGGAAGTTGAGCTAATTAAATTTACCTTCATTAACCAATTGCAGCTTGCAAATGGCACAACTCTGCTTTGGGAACCTGCAGGGTGGCAAAAAAAAAAATCCCTGCCTTTCTTTAAAGCGCCGACAGGACTCTGCGGCGAGGGCAGTCGGGAACACGGCGTGATTTGATTTATTTCTTTTCTCTTGCTCGTGGAGTTTTCAGCGTTGCTAAAACAAAATAAATACACATGGAAAAAACCTGCCGTTGTGGGATGTGCTGGTGCTGGACCGTTATGGATAAATCATCTGTTTTATTTGGATCTGCACGAAAGGCCGGGAGACTTCAGTGGGGAAATGTTACAGCAAGAGCAGGATAAGGGCATCTCATAAAAAAAAAAGTATGGCAGATATTGAGAAAGTGTCGCTGAGTTGCAGCTGCACCTTGCTGAAATGATTCTTTTAATTTGAAGACAAACCTCTGATGGTTTGGTAATAGCTTTTGGTATTTAACGGCGCAGCGAGTTTGTATGATTTCAAAAAGTCAAGCACAAAAATGGAGTTCTTTTACTGTGTGGGTTAACTTAAAATAGATACTGTCTGCTTTATATTAAAATGCATGAGAAATTTTAATTATAATCCACTTTTTACTTGTGGATTCATTAAACCATCACAATTAAAAAGATCAGGAAATTAAACATTTTACAGCTATTCACCTTTTCTCCTTTAAGTTTCACGAGTACAATATGCATATAACGATTTTACAACAATAAAAAATTTGGATTCACGTTTGGATTGCGAGAGTTCAAACTCTTTCAGGTAGAATTTGTCCCCCAAAGCCTATAAATGTCTACATTTGACTGCACTGCTCCCTGAAAGAGTAGTGAAGTCTTTTATGGAGTTCAGATGTGCTCTAATTTTGGAGGTTTTCCTTTCAGGAAGCTTGCCTTATGTAGATAGAACCTTATGAATCCAACTATATATGTCTATAATTTGAATATTTAATTTAAATGGAGGTGTTGGAGCTGTCAGGAATGCATGTAGTGCCCATATTCACCTGCTAATATTCTGTCTGAATCTAATAATAGCTTAATATAAAGAGAAAAAAAGAAATTCACTTTTAAAATTATTTCAGTTCATTATCTTTTGTGGTTCTGCTCGCAGGGAGCAGGGACAGGAGGAGAGGGAACGGCCTCAGGCTGGGCCAGGGGAGGCTCAGGTTGGACACCAGGAGCAATTTCCTCCTGGAAAGGGAGGTCAGGCCTTGGAAGGAGCTGCCCAGGGAGGTTTGGAGTGCCCATCCCTGGAGGTGTCCAAGGAAGGGCTGGAGGTGGCACTCAGTGCTCTGGGCTGGGGACAAGGTGGGCATCAGGCACAGCTTGGCCTCCATGGGCTGGGGGGGCTTTTCCAACCTCAGGGATTTTGTGACTCTCGAGCCTAAAGAAAAGCAAAATGTCTTGAAGGTAAATTAAGAATAGTGTAGAGAAGTAATTTACAATGTTGTGACAGTTCTGAGCTGCCGTGGCCTGTGTGTCTTAAGTCAGCTACAGCAGACTAAAAAGGGCAGAATCTCTCATTAGACCATTTATTCTTGAACTTCTCAGCCTTGGCTCCCTTGGTCCTGTGTCCCTCCCTGTTCCTGGGAGGTGGCTCCCGGCACTCTGCACTTTTAGGGTTCTAAATGTTCTTTTGTGTTGGCTGTTGAGCACCTTTTTCTCACCTCTCGATTCATTGTCTTCAACTCTTTTTGTTTTGCTACTTAAAGTCTCTTTAGGTGTGAACATAATTGGATAAAACAATTGTACTTTTTATCGTAATGGCGAGTTACCATCAGAAAAAGTGCTCATTCTTGGAGCAGCCTGGGATAGTGGAAGGTGTCCCTGCCCATGGAACTGGATGAGCTTTAATGTCCCTTCCAACCCAGCCCGTTTTGGGATTCTGTGACCGTCAGTGTGTGAGAGGAACCAGCTTCAAAGGAGACATGAGGGATTTATAATGAGCATTGTGTGCATATAAAGTTTACCTTTTCCGATGACAGAGTATATAAAGACATAAAAGTTGCTCCTTAAATGCAATAAAATCGCTGCACAGATGAGTTCATGGGAAAGAAATCCATCGAGGGTTTTTACATGGAAAGACACTGCCTTTGATGTAGGAAGGAATTAAAATTTCTGCCTTGAGAAGAAATGAACCTTTCACCAGTCAGACCAGAACCCGATCCTTTAACTACGGCGTTGCCACTGGGCAACAAGGTTTAGTATGGAAATGTTCCCTCAGAGGGTGTTTTTAAATTGTGTTTTTTCACAATAGATAATTGAAAAAAAATCTCCCTGAATTTTAGAGAGAGAATTTTGACACCCAGGGATCCACACTGATTTTGCCCACTGGCTTTAAGAGCTGCTGGTTCTGCGTTGGTTTTGTCGCCGTCCCTTCTGGTAGAAATTAATTGGTGAACTGAGGCTGTAATTATTATTTAACGTGGCATTCTGACCGCGAAAAGTGCTGTGTGTGCCAAGTGCAGCAGGATGCTCTAACACAGGCCACGATGTGGAGTGCCACAGTTTCATCTGGAATGCTTTTTGGGAATAAAAAGGCTTTTTTCAATCCCCTCCCTGAGCCCTGGGCCGGATTTGTGGTGTGTGCCACTCTAGCCAGGGTCTGAATTTTTCCTTTTGCAATTCCCTGCCTCTCATGTTTGTGCAGGAATCTTATTTTAAGTCTGGTCTTTCTTTTAACACTTCCAGGTTGTGGAATATCCCTTCTTTCAGCCTGGATCCAGCTGTTTCCCATGGCTAAAGGGATGACTGGTTGTGTGGGGAGACTTGAACCTTCCCAAAGCCAGCAGATGGCTTCAAGATACCTTTAATTGAGGCTTTGAGCACTTAGCAGTTGGTGATTTTGGAAAAAAGGGTGTGTTGGAGGAAATTTGAAGCCTACTGTGACACATAATTATGCTCCAAACTGGAGGCCTGAGATTCAGGGTGCAGCTTTCCCTTCCCATTCTCTCCCATCCATAAAAGGTGGAGAAGAGGAGTCAGGACAAATAGAAATAATTTCCTAAAAGTGGTGGAAAAGTGGAAAGGGTATGAATGGAAGTTCCTTGTTAAAAGGTGATTTATGTGCAACCTTAAACTGCAGTTACTCGGGGTTCAGTTATAATTACTGCATTCTCTAAGCTGAGGAGGTTTGTGGAGAAACCAAGGTAAAAATATTCCCTGCTATGGAATTTAGTTTGGGATATGAATGGGAGAGAGAGCAGCTTCTTAATCCAGTGGCAAACCTTCTACTGAAAGGTGAATATTGTGATTTATGTGGGTGCTCTGACCCCTGAGGGAGACACCCTTAATCTTAGTTTAGGTTGAATGTTGGGTTACTTTCCTGAAGTAAAAATCATCTTGGAATGAAAAATTAAATAAGAATTAAGTGTGGATGTACATTATGAACTTCTCAGTCCCATAAAATGTGCAATTTACATTTCTTGTCCATGTGCCCAAGTATTTGTTTCTGGTGGTATTTGCCATGCCAATGAAACACATCTAAAGATGTTCTTCCTCAGGCACTTCATGAAAATATTTCCTTGCTGTTCTGATTTTCACTTCTTTTTAAAGTAAGCAAATACCTTTTGCCCTCTCTCAGATTTTTCTAACAGAGCTACCTTGAAATTAAGGCTTCATGCAAGATGTAACCAAAGGCAGGGGGTGGGAGGGGAGAGAAATACAAGGACTGAATTGTTTTAAAATGCATTTTTTTAACTGAGGGAAATGATTGTTTCCATTCATCACAGCCTTTTCACATTTTTTTGTCATATCTGATTGATAGTGTCTAGAACAGAAGGGTGCACTCAAGCACTTTGCATAGGTAATTATTTCTGTATGTGGTTATTTCTAATTGCTGCTTAGTTAGAAATGAAGGAATAGGGAATAGGGAATAGGGAATAGGGAAGTGATTATCAGGAGCAGGGCAGGGATTGTCCCTCTGTGCTGGGCACTGAGAGGCCCCTCGAGGGCTGTGTCCAGTTGTGGGTCCTGCAGGAGAGCCCTGGAGGGGCTGGAGCATGTCCAGGGAAGGGAACGGAGCTGGGAAGGGGCTGGAGAGTCAGGATTTCCTATCAGGAGGAATTTCCTCATGGGAAGGGTGGTCAGGCCTTGGAAAGAGCTGCCCCGGTAGGATTGGAGTCCCCATCCCTGGAGGTGTCCAAGGGGTACCTGGACGTGGCACTCAGTGCTCTGGGCTGGGGACAAGGTGGGCATCGGGCACAGCTTGGCCTGGATGGGCTGGGAGGGCTTTTCCAGCCTCAGGAATTCTGCTTCAAGGGCCAACACTGATACAAATATTTAAAAATATTAATAATTATTCTGTGATCTCCATGTGCTTCAGCTCTTAACACCCTAGTTAAGTCAGGTGCTGCCATTGCTCTTCCAATGTGCTTCATGCCACGTCTTCAGGGAGCTCCTTCTCCAGGTGGGAAGATCATGGTCAGCTGCAGGAATGGCAGCAGAGGTGACAGGAATTCATCAGCCAGTGCTGGACACTGCACTATGAACACTGAGGGGGAGTGGGTTGTATTTTATTTGTGTGTTTTAGAGGGTAACCCGTGCTGTTTGTACACGTGGAACGTTCCTTCTGAATATTACAGAGCTTCACTGCTGAACACATCCCAAAGATTGAGAAACAAAATATCAAATCAGTTCTAACAACCTGCTTTTTTTTTTTCTTCCACAAAACCTCCTCCAACTTCAGCTTTTGTTGTGAAATTTTCTTCCAGTAGCCTGATAGCTGAATGATATTTATTGATTTTTTGAAAGCCCCGGGAGCAGAATTATATTTTAGCCCGCCTAATGAGATAATTCTTACCGAATTACTCACTAATAATTGTGATTCTCGGTCCTCCCCCGCGCTTCTCAGCTCTGCTCACGCGCTCCCCAGCTGCGTTATCTACCCCCAGTGCAGAAAATTAAGTCAATGTAAGAGTATACTCTGGTTTTTAAGGAGAGGTCACGAATAACCTCCCTCCCCTTGGTAGCCACCAGCGTTCTCATTACGCTTCATTTGCGCGCCGGGAGGATTGGGGGGGACCCAGCTGGGCCCCCCGTCTGCTCTCATCAAGAGTTAATTTCTGCAGGAGGTGCTGCTGGCATGAACAAGTGCAGGAGGTTCTCTGGTGGTCCTGCCAAACGACGAGAGCTCTTAATTAGCAGCGATGTTCAATCAGGCTCCTTAACGCGCCGCGGCGCCGAGCGGGTCATGTTCCTTCCCCGCGTTCCTTGCCCGCGTTCCTTCCCCTCAAAGGCGCCCGAGCACCCAAAATATTGGGTTTTTTAAACGTGGCCTTGCTTTGCAGAGGCAGGGAAGGCGAGGTGTGAGCTGTACTCGAGAGCTGTCAGCAGTGCAGTGAAATCGGATTTTTAAGGAAGGATTTGGGGATTTCTCCTCGGTGAGTTTCGAAGGGAAGATGTTTTTCGTCGTCGTCGTGCTGAATATGAAAATTCATTCATTTCGGATGGTCTGGGGGTCCAGTTTTTTATAGAAGATTTTTTTGGCTGCAAAACCGAAAGCAGAGGCTTTGCAAGTGCGTCCTTTGCTCTCCTCGCTGTGATGTTTGGATGTTTCGCTGTTGGTGATGTACCAGTGATGCCATGATGCTTTTTTTGCTTTTTATATATACCCCCCTTCTATACTCTTTTGTATAACTTCTATTTATTCTTAAGGGCCTTTTAGTCCACACACTTCTAATTCTTCAGCTTTGATAACCAGCACAGACCCAATATTCCCTTAAGCCAGGAGACCAAACATCTCAGAAGCCTCAGACACCGAGGGCTTCTCTGGAACACATTTTGTAACCTGAGCTAGGCCTGGCCAGGGGGGGAAAGTTCCTCGGGGAGGGGGGTTCACTCAGCCTCTCATTGGGGAATCTTTGATAGATTTGCTAATTGGTAAAGTCTGTAATTTTATACCCAAATAATTGTGGATGTGCATTTCGGGGGTGCTCATGGGGGTGCATTTTTGGCGTGCATTTGGATGTGCATTCCAGCGTGCTCCACCTGCACAGGGTGCACCAAGGATCCTTAAAATAAATACCGAGGTAAAAATCCCTTTTTTCCTCTCTAACCGTGTTTGGCTCTTGATTTTAGGACCAAGAAAAGGCATCACCAGGCACAATTCTATGTTTTTTGGAGGGAGCTTTTTGGGAGCTGCCGTGGAGGCCTCGAGTTGTGACGCAGAGCTCAGGATGTCAAGTGCAAGCTGAGGAATCCCTTTAGAAATTCCTAATTATTATATATAAATTACATATCAATTATTGCATGGAATTACAGGTGCTAGAAGTGTTTTGCAGGTTGAGGGTAAATGGCACGTGCACAAAAACCCCAAAGTAAACAGTTCATTGCTGCATGACCAGCTCTGAGAGGGCCATTAAACAGGCCAGAGTTTTGAAAACAAAGCACAGCAAATGCCAGAGTATCAGAAATAAGAGTTTCAAGAAAACTGACCACTTGATGCAGTGAAAATGCTTCTTTGCCCTTCTCAGTGGCAATCAGGAGCTGAAATAAAAAATAAATGAAGCAAACAACGTTAGGCCTGAGCCAGATCCCAAGGATTCTGATATTTTTGTTCATATTCATTATTTGCATTTATATTTAATTTATATTGATTATTCCAATTGATGATCCTTCCTCTGTAAGGATTTTGATTCATAACTGGGGGGACATTTTCATTTTTTTTTATTAATTCATTTTTTCCATCTCAGTGTTTAAAAACTGAAAACTGACACACGATTGATGAATGCTCATTATCAATAAAAAATGGAAAAAAAGCTGAGGCCTCATCTTAAAGTGCCAGTTTTACACTGAAAAGTGTCTCATTTCTACCCTCTAAAAATTCCATTTTCATTTTAAATATATTTGGAATTACGAATATGGGAAGAAAGTTTTATTTGTTTTTTTATCTTTCTGGGAAGTCTCTTTGAGAAGATTCTTTGATTCGAAGGTATAAATGGTTGCTGTTTACTGTGGAGGTGTTTTTTTAGGTTTTGTTTTATTTTTTAACTTAAAGCCTGGTGGGTTTAGGACACCTGCCTAAATTAATGACCATCCAACTGTTTTATAAGTAGTTTTAATTAAGAGAATCTTTTCCTGTATATCTCCGGTGCAGATGTTGCATATGCACCATCTGAGCCTTCACTAGATCAGAAATAATGATTTTAAAAATGGGTTCCATCAAAATGAAGTGAAATTTTCATCTGAACAGAAGAGCTGTTGTCTTGTAGAAAGAAAAGAGTTGATTGCCACGAGCCCCTTTTATAAGATCTTTTCCTTGGTGGGAAAAACCTGGCCCAAAGAGGTTTCTTCTCCAGGAGATGTGTAGATGAAGAAGAGTTTATTATATATACACTATTTTTACAGTCTTTATTCATCTAATTACAGCTGTTGAAAACAAAACCTTTAATTAATCACTAAAAGCAAGAATGAGTTCTATAAATAAAATATTATTTGAATGTAAAAAATGTGACTTTTTATTTTTGACTTCATAGGGAGGATTGAATCCATGGCATTTTTCTGTTTGTTTCATCACAAGATTTAAGAAAATCAAAGGATTTTTCTTTTTATTTTTATGATTTGTGAGAATAAGTAGATTTAAAGCAGACCAGGACACGTTACTCAGGATTTCTTCTTCAGCATCATTTGTAGATCTTTGTGCCCTTAAAATTGTCATTTTGTCTAATAGTACATCTTTATAAATTCAAATTCTGAAAGACAAGGATGAGGAGGTGTAGGTGGAACTGAAAATAAATAATGTCACTGCTGAACTAAGAAACTTTGTAAATCTTTCAATTTAAGCCCTACTTTCAGTGGCATCTACACAAATCCTCCAACAATGGTGTTCATTTTGTTCACTCTCTTTTCCTAATTGTCACCGTAGGCCAGCACATGTGGGGCAATTAGATTAGGGTAATAATTCCTTGGAAAAGACAGGATTTCAGGTGTCAAGACTAAAAACTGAAATCAAGATTTAGTGGGAGGTGGCAGGAAAAAGATGGTGAATGTTGTATCAGTCAACTTCTTACCAAAAAAAGGGATGGAGGAGGAAAAGGATAATTTATAAGGTTCCTCTTATGATACAAGATAAAAAATATATTAAATTTGTAATATTTTGAGTCTTGTGCCTGGACCTGTGTTGAGGTTTTGACCACTTTTGGTGTCAAGGTCTTGGAAAGTCTTTTTAAGCTTTGAAGTCTGTGAGAAAAAGTTACTCCTTGTTGGAGTAATATGTCCCTTTAAAAATCAAATTTCTCGATTTATTCTCTTAAATCAAGTGAGATTCTACATTTTTAAAATGAATGAGAATATTCCTTAAATATAAGTGCACCCAGGCAAAAGTTCAGTGTGGAACATGCCCGTTGCCATCACTAAATTCAACCACACTGCAATTTTAGAGAGGCAGAAAGGAACTGCCCGGGTGGCATTTAGCCAGGAACGTGGCATCGCTGCCCTGTAATACCAGCCACCAATTCTTTCACAGAATAAAAATAGAACAATCTCTGTATTGCAAAGCACTTAACAGGCTTCAAAGGATATTTGCACTGTATCATGCCCACGAGTCAAAACTAATTAAAACTTCAGGGCATAAATATCTCTTAGAGCTGTGCACAGAGATAAACCTCTGCTAAATTCTCTCTGTAATTTCCCAGACTGGAGGGAGATTGAAGCAATTTCTTTGCAGTGGCTGCACATGTTTTTTTCATCAGCACATTGGGGCTGGGTTGTGTGTCTTGGAATGCTCTTCAAATATCTTGGGTGGCTGCAGATGGCCTCGGTCTCGTTTGCGTCATTACGAGCAGGAGAAGTCAGAACAATTCTTTGGAACTCGGTTTGACGAGCGGCGCGTTTCGAAAAGGAGGGAGAGCCGTGGAGGTTCCCTGCTTGGGTTTTTCAGCTTGAAGAAAACGATATGAATGGTTAATTAGGTACCAATTCCCATTTAAGGGTGGGAAGGCACGACAAAGCCCAATGATTTGTGCTTGTCTATCATTGAATGTGTATTTTAGCTTAAGGTGTTCTGCTGGAATCGATCTTGGATCCCCTCTGCGTGGAGCTGAGGCGTGGATGTTGAGTGAGCATCGCCCTCCAGGAGCCCAGGAACCTTCAGAAACTTCCTGAGTCCCTTGCCTTGGATTCTGGGCATAACAAATGCTGTTTTTTAAATGCTAAAATGTTATTTTATGTCACTGTCGCATGAGCAGTGAATTCTTAGTTGGCCACGGGTGAAAAATGAAAGTCTGGGTGACAGAGGCCTGGAACAGAGGCCCAGACGTTGTAATTTGTGATTTTATTCCGACACCACTTTCCATGTGGAGCAGGAGCTGAGTTTGTGGATAGGCACTTGATGCCTGTGGTTGTGGGAGAATGACAGGTTTTCCATAAAACCTCTTCCTATAATAATTTTGCAGTCATTTGCACATCCGCTGCTTGATTTGTTTCTCTGGCACCGCAGCGTTTCTCCCCCCCAGCCCCTGGGTGTGGGATAAACACAGTTGGTGCAACTCAATCTCGGATCATCCTGCTGTTTCCCCTGATTTTTAGAAATATTTGTTGCTGATTGGTGTCATTTGTGGGATTAGAAATAATAGTA
>VZTH01004026.1:15028-68759 GCA_013397815.1 Aleadryas rufinucha
TGGACATTGGGGCTTGGAGCAGCCTGGGACAGTGGAAGGTGTCCCTGCCCATGGAAGGGGTGGCACTGGATGGGTTTCAAGGTCCCTTCCAACCCAAACCATTCCATAAATCCATGATTTTTTTTCTGCTTTTATGGCATCATCCCTCTGTGGATTTTGAAGTGCTTTGCCAACAGTTACCATTCAGCTTTCCAAGATCCCTTAGGAACACGGAGATAAATAGTAATAAAAAGTTTCCTCACGCTAACGTGGGGAAACAGAAGCTCCAAAATGATGATTTTTGCTTTGGATCCTCCAAAGGCACACGAGAAAAATTGTATGGGAAGATCCCATACAGTCAAAGGGCTGAAGAGCAAAAAGTGGCTTTTTAAATGAAATAAATTTTATCTAAGAGAGTAGATTGAAACCAGAGGTTGAACCATTCTTTGCATGCAAGCTCGAATCGTGGAATCACAGAATTCCAGAATGGTTTGGGTTGGAAGGGACCTTAAAGCCCATCCAGTGCCACCCCTGCCATGGGCA
Organism: Aleadryas rufinucha; assembly: GCA_013397815.1. NCBI lineage: Eukaryota > Metazoa > Chordata > Aves > Passeriformes > Aleadryas > Aleadryas rufinucha. Next base: position 15,551 of record VZTH01004026.1, read on the forward strand.
GGGACACCTTCCACTGTCCCAGGCTGCTCCAAGCCCCAATGTCCAAGCTGGCCTTGGACACTGCCAGGGATCCAGGGGCAGATTCAAAACTACTGAAAAAGGAAGACTTGGATCAAAATTTTTTGTGTTACTCCCCCCACCTTGAGTGACATAAAATTTTTCTAATCAAGTGCAAACTGATACTAATATTTTATTCATCTTCCCTTTTTTTTCTCTGATTAAAACAATAACAAAATAAATATCTTGATTATTTTCTCTGCTCGTATAAGTGGTGTTTAACTCTGCCGTGCTCGTGCCATCCTGATGGGATATTCCCATCCCCAGCCCTAGCCCTGGGATGCAGGAATGCTCTGCCAGGACTGCAGAGCTTGTGCAGCACCAGAAACTTAATCCCACTTTTTCTGGGAAAGGGGCAGCCCTGGAACAGCTGCGTTTCGTGAGGCCTCATGGCAAACTGCCTTCAGATGATGTTTTCACTGAGCTGCAAGACACCAAATCCATTCAAGTAAAGTCCAGGGGTGGTGGTCAGCCATGCAGAGAACTTTATAATGTTATAAATATCATAATAATGTAACTTCTTTCAAATCCTGCAGTTTGCAGTGTTAAACTGAATTATCAACATTCTTTCACTTTAAAAAATTGTGTGATTTTATTGACGTGGGAGTGGCTTAATTTTGACTGCAAATATTTCTTTGTAGCCAGGATGAGTTAATTTTTGTGTGTTTGATATTACAAACACCACTTGGACTTGGACACTCCTCTGAGTGGCTGTTCTACCTGGAAAGAAAATACATTTGCTTAATGAACAGGGAAATAAAGCATTTTTCTGCTGTCACATCTTATATTTTATGATCTCCTTTCTCGAATTCAGTCATGTTTTCTTTCTGGAAGTATCCTAAAAACTAATGAATACAAGGAAATTCAATTAGAGGAACTCTTCAATAACAAAAATAAATATTCATGTCCAAGGGAGAGATAGAATGTGATAAATAATCCAAGATGTATTTTATGGTAACTTCCAGGAAATTTTTTTGACAGTAGGGTTTAAAAATAGCATTTAAAATTGAGAACTTGACAGTGCATTTCATGATTTTGGAAGCCACCTTGCCTTACGTGATACTGGAATCTAATAACATAAATTGGAGCATTATATAGAAGTTGGAACAGTAATAAGTTGGAATAATAATACTCTATATGAGTTGGAATATTATATTGGAATGTAAGTTTTACCCCTTGGAATATGTAATTTGAGGGAAGAAAAATTTTTTTACTATTAAAATTATTCTCTAGCAGCTTTTAAAAATGGACAGTCAAATACATAATTTATTTAGAAATAAAAATACACTGAGAGGCAATAAGCAAATGTAAGTTGGCAATACCCAACCATTCAGTTGCTGCATTAAATCTGAAGGTTTTGGTTGATTAAGTTTTTCTCTTTTGTTGTTTTGTTGTTGCTAAAGCACTGAGGATCTCCAGGTAGTGTCAGCCTGTAACTGTGTGGCTCTCCAGGGTGAGAGTTCCACTCCTTTTGTTGCACTTGGCTTGTGCCACTTGGTGGCTCAGCTTTCAGCATCTGCACAAGGAAAAACCCCTCTGGAGAAGGAGGTTCTCAGATTGACAGGAGTTTAATTGGTCCTGGCTGCTTGATTTGGGGATGGATGTGCCAGTTCTTGCTGCCTGAGAGGATCTGATGTGGGAAGGACTCGGAGCTGAGCCCTCAGTGTGTCTCTTATGTGATCTGAACTTGTTCATGACAAGAACTCGTGTTTTGGGTGATGGCAAATTCATTTGTTGGTCTTAAAAGTCAGTTCTCGGTGTCTGTTCTGTGTGTGGAGAAAGGAACGGAGCTGGGAAAGGGGCTGGAAAACACAGCCTGGGAGGAGAGGCTGAGGGAGCTGGGAAAGGGGCTGAGCCTGGAGAAAAGGAGGCTCAGGGGGGACCTTGTGGCTCTGCACAACTCCCTGACAGGAGGGGCAGTGAGGGGGGGGTCGGTAAAAGTGAAAAGATGAGAGGAAATGGCCTCAAATTACACCAGGGCAGGCTCAGGTTGGAGATTGGGAAAGAAAATTTCCCTGGAAGAGTGGTGAGGCCTTGGAATGAGGTGCCCAGGGAGTGGTGGAGTCACTGTGTGTGGGAGTGTTCAGGAGGAGTCTGGATGTGGCCCTTGGGGACAGGGTTTGGGGTGTTGATGGAACTGGATGACCATGAAAGTCTCTTCCCACCTTGGTGATTCTGGGATTCTGTGACTCTGGGATTTTTCTTTAGCCACAAAGGACCATCCCAAGTGTCCCTCTCCACCAGGAATTAAGGACAGTGCATCCTGATGTCGCCTCTGACCTTCAGCCATGGAGTTACTGGAATATTTAGAGACAGTTTTTTACCAGATATGAATATTTTGGGCACAGCCTGTCAGGATCCCTCTGGATGGCAGCCACATTCCAGCAGCTCAGCTGCTCCTGTGGCACCCAGATCCCGAGTGTTCAGGAGGAGTCTGGGTGTGGCCCTTGGGGACAGGGTTTGGGGTGATGCTGGTGCTGCTGGGGTGGCACTGGGTGATCCTGGAGGGCCCTTCCCACCTTGGTGATTGTGGGATTCTGCTAATATTGGTGGGAATTTTGTGTGCTGGACAGAAAAGATTTCCTGTGATGGATGGACTGTGAAGATAAAAGATGTGCTGTGTGTTTGTTGTATTTCACCTGTACTTGGCCTTTGAATTCCTTTTGTTGAATCATTTGAGCCACCCCAGTGATGCCTCAGAGGCCACCAGGAGCTACACACACACAAAATGAAGGTCCCTGACCCAGAGTTTACAAATTGTGAATGAGAAGAAGACCCCCAGGGACAGGATGACTCTGGATGTTGGATGGAATGACAGCAAAAAGGGAACACGAGGAGTTTTTATTTGCTGCAGTGGAGAGGTAATCCCATTAAACAAGGGTGATAGGAAAATCAGATTTACGGGTTTATTCTGGATGGAGAGGAGTACAGTGCTCTGTTATGTTAGTCTGATGTCCATGGCTGAAAAATCAAAATTATTTATGAAGTACTTGTAGAAAAGGANAATATGTGGGCTAAAAAGCCCTTAAGAATACATAAAAATTCTATAAAAGAGTATAGAAAGGGGGTATATATAAAAAGCAAAAAAAGCATCATGGCATCAGTGTCACAGCTGAAGGGTTTAAATGCCATCCTTAAATCTGAGATCTTAAATCTAAGATCTTTTTCTAGGCCAGACTGCTGAGGCTTCAGATCTGCCACAGCTTCAGCACCACTCAGTCATTTCCATTACAATTTGGATGGCAGAATCGAGGGTTTCCTTATCAAAAACTCCTCTTTGTAGGGAGAATCCATAAGGCTCCAAAAAGCTGGAGTTGAAACTCAAAGCCTGATGAATCAAAGTGTGGCCTCAAATAATCAGATGCAAATCATTAAATGGAGAGAGGGGGGTTGAATATCAATTTTCATGAGAGGTTCTGGAAGTTTGAGTGAGAGATTGAAGGTAGGTTAAAAATAAATCCCTGGTGTAGCAAAGGAGGTGAGGACTGACACTGAAATTCCTACAAAAGTGCTTAAAAAATGTGCTAAAAATGTCCAGGGTAATCCTTCCAGTTCTTCACAACTCTGGGAGGGCTTAACTGGAGTTATTGGCCCAGTTTTCAGCACCAGGCTTCAAAAAGGGTGGATTTGCTGGGCACAAAGCAGGGAAAGGGAAAGATTTGGGGTGTAGGAAACATCATTCCTTAGATGGGGAGAGTGGGATATCAGAGAATTGGGGTTTCTTTCATCAAAAGAACACAACAACAATGGAAAGAAACTCAAGTGCATGGTGCAGGAAGAGAATGAGTGAGCACTTCTCCATTTTCAGTGGGTTTGGGACAACATTTCCACGCAGGAATGCAGATGCAGGAATTTTCCCTTTAAAAATTGCTAAAAGAAGGAAGTTTGCTTAACTGAGCTGGTTTTTCTCCATTGTTCAGGGCTTTTATGAGTAGTGCAGAGGATCCTTCCAGCACTCAGTGACTGTGGTGTGAAATTGTGTCAGACTTCCTCTGTCCCTGTCAGAACCAACTTGATTTTGGAGTGGGATTTCAGTTTTCTCCTTGCAGCTGGGGCTCATTTTGCCATAGATGCAAATCCGTGGGAGGTGCTGGAGCTGTGGATTTTTTACTTCACACAAATGTGAATAACTGAGGATTTTTTTTTATTCTTCCACATATTTATTCCTTTTATTAATTTCTGACTGTTTCCCAGCAGTTTTCCATGGTGCCTTATCTGTGACTTCCCATTTAAGTCATTCCTCCACGTTTTTCTCCTTCTCCAGCCAAAGGAATTCTTTGCTACAGACCACCCTAACCCTGGATAAAACCTCACTTTATCACTAAAAATAAAATACCACCTCACAACACCTGCTTTTTTAGAAGTGTGTTGATAAAGCTGAATGGGAAAATTTCTCTTCCAAGCCTGTATTTTCCTTTTGCTTTACAGCTGAGTAATGCACAACAAAAAATAGGTGAAGGAGGACCCTGAGATCTGCCAGGAGGTTCAGAAAATAATTTCTAATTTCCATTATCACTCCATGAGTATTGATTCCCCCTTGTCTTGTCCCTGCAGTCCTTGCAAATTGTCTCTCTCCATGGTTCCTGTGGGCTCCTTCAGGCCCTGCAAGGCCACACTGAGCTCACCCCAAAGTTTCTTCTCTCCAGGCTGAGCAATCCCAATTTTTTCAGCCTTTCCTAGACCTAAATACGGTTTATAAAGATTTAGAATTAGAATTTGATATGGTTTTTTGTCAGTGTTTGGAAGCAATTCCTGGGTTTGGTGAGGTAATGCAAGAATCAAAGGCATTTTTTTCTCTGATGCTCTTTGGGATATCCAGACTTCATCCTCCACTGCGTGCACATGTCATCGAGCAGGAAAGTGTCAGCATGCCAAAATCCAAGATGAATTCACCTTCCAACCCAAACCTTCTGTGATTCTGTGGTGACCCATCCACCACCTCTCAGCATGAGAATGATTTGTACAGATTTTATTGTTTCTGGGCATATTTTAACCTCTCAGAAATAGGAACTCACAGCTTTTCTTGCTTGTGAAGAATTTGAATTAACAAGGTTACCTGGGGACCTTTGGAGGGTTTTTTTTTTGCCCACCCTGCCAGAGGAAATCCCCAGTTTGGGGCTTTGAGTATCAGCTACGTTTTGTGTGAGTCTGTGGTTCCAATCCACATTATGAGGGCTGTTCCTGGAGCCTGCAGAGGATGCTGTGGCCAGCAGAAAGCGACTTCCTTATTTTAAAATCCATTCTTAATCACCCATGAAATGAACTGTTGCGAGTCCGCCTTCGAGCTGGCACGGCGCAGTCGTGAGGGGTTTTCAAAATATTTAGCAACATATTTGGAAACAGAACTTTTCTGTTCTTTATTCAGACGCTTTTCGAGCGTTGGCTCTCGCAGGAGAGAAGCGCCGTGGGCTTCAATACTGAATTTAGAAATCTTGTGGGTTTCTCTTGGCACTGGGAGGGATGAAACTCTGCTGCTTGATGAGAGCACTTTTTTTTGTGTTTTAATTATCAAATGTATGAATGCAGAGCCAGCTGAGCTCAGCTATTGTGTTTATTGCCTTTTTTAATTCGCCATGAGAAAAGCAATAATTTTTCTGGGTTGTTATCTCTTAGCATGATCTGTGACTTGAAATAGGGAAGAAAAAAAGCTGGAGCATCATCTGGTGTTTCTCCACAAGGAAATTCTGTTTAGGGATGCTGGGTGTAATGTTCACTGAAGTGTTTTAAAGGAAAAATGACATTGTTCCAGACAAATTAATTCCTCCTCTTACAAAACAGCAGCTTTTCTGAACCTCTCTTTTCCTTGAAAAATTATTTATGTGGTAAACATCCCATCAGGTGTAATAACACCTTTAAAAATTAATATTCTGAACTTTGTTTGGTCTAATGCCATCAGGTCTAATAACACCTTTAAAAATTAATATTCTGAACTTTGCTTGGTCTGATCCCATCAGGTCTAACAACACCTTTAAAAGATAATATTCTAAACTTTACTTGCCACACTATTTCAGTGATAGCTGCAATTTTAGAGCTCAGTTGCCATTTCCTGAGAATTTATTTTAAAAACAGCTCTCACTGAAAGCCTTTGAAACAAAAAATGCCTTTCCCCCCCCCAAGTTTGCATTAAATTTTCCTTTGTGTTAATCTCTTACATTGTAATTTCTATTTACATTATAAATTTCTCAGTGTTCCACATCTACTTTTCTATTAAAGTAGGAGAAAAAACCCTGGTATTTTGTCTGTGGGAGTTTTTTGATTAAATTCTGGGCTTATTGACATGGAAGGAACGGGGTGTTTCCATTGCTTTTGCACAGCAGAACGTTAATAATAATTTCTTTTTCCCAAAGATTTCATGTATCACCGTTCTTAATGGGAAAAAAGCCATGCAAGTGAAATAATTGGGCTTTACCTGCCAATTTATGAAGCCACAGTTGGGACACCTGGGCAAAATTAGGGAGATTTGATGGAATGCCAAGTAATGTGTCCAATAACCACCTTCATGATGATGTTTGTACCATACATGTCCCAAAAATCAGGATATGCACCAGCATTTTGAACTTTCAAGACGTCCTGGGTGTATTTTTCAATTAAATGTTGAGAGATGAGAATTGGGAAATTGAGGCTCACCTGTTTGACCAAGGAAAAGAGAGATGATGGAGAAATTTGCCTGAAATTTTCATTAATTGTCTTTCACATTTAAAATAGTTTTACAGACAGAGGGTTAAACTGACTGGCAGGACCACAAGAAATGTCAGTGTGAAAACATGCTGCCTCTTGTTTTAGTGTAGGAAAACTGTTGTGTTTGCCTTCAGAAAGAGGAGAACAATGAAAATTATTTTTCAGTTAGCATTGGATTAAGAAAACCGGGAATTTTCTGCATCCTTAGGTTTGCATAAGCCACCTAAATTTGGAGCACAATGGCTGTTGCAGGCAGAAAATAAAAGAAATTAAAGCAAATTGTGGAAGAAAATGAAAAGGTTTTAGAGGGTTCTCCTGAGTATAAATTACTTCTGTGATTTTAAGTATTGATGGAACTTTCAATAGTAACAAGATAAAGAAAAAAATATTCATTTAAATAAGGAAAATAAGTGTTATTATTAATTTTTTCGGTCTTGTGCAGTTCCTTAACGAGGAATTGATTTTCTTTGTTGTTGAAATTTTCTTTTTTCCCAGTTTGCAAAGCTCTGGGAAGGATCCTGGGAGGGCACCTCCCACAATTCTTATTTGTGCTCCTTTTAATTTCCATGATGAATCCAATGTCTTTTGTTCTACATTAACCCTGTTTGGGTGGCTGTTTGGGAGTAACTTCATCACTTCTCTGGTCAAACATGGCACCTGTTGAACACCCTCTGTGATTTAAGGCAGGAAATGAAGCGATGTCTTCGTAAATTGCAGAGAAATTGTCGTAAGGAAATGTAATTACCCAGCCTAGAAACTGGCCAGAATATCACCTTAAACACGCTGTGGTTGCAAAAAGTCCTCAGTTGGGGTTTTTATCTGAGAGGGAACTAAGGAGTGTTGGATATATTCACCTTCACAGTGGATTAATTCTGAGATCCTCATGTTTGTGATGCCTCACACTGGGAATTCGTGAATCCAGTGCTGATTTAAAATAGATTTGCCACTTTGCTGGAGTTCTGTTGTTTCTTGCTCTACTTTATGGGCTTCTTTTGAGGTTTCCCTCTGACAGTGACCAAACTTGAGCACTCTTAAAGCATCACAGAATCATGGAATGGTTTGAGAAGGAAGGGATCTTAGAGATAATCCAGTTCCAACCCCTGCCATGGCAGGGACACCTTCCACTGTCCCAGGCTGCTCCAAGCCCCAGTGTCCAACCTGGCCTTGGACACTGCCAGGGATCCAGGGGCAGCCACAGCTGCTCTGGGCACCCTGTGCCAGGGCCTCCCCACCCTCCCAGCCAACAATTCCTTCCCAAGATCCCATCCAGCCCTGCCCTCTGCCACTGGCAAGCCATTCCCTGGCTCCTGGCCCTGAATCCCTTGCAAATTGTCTCTCTCCATGGTTCCTGTGGGCTCCTTCAGGCCCTGCAAGGCCACACTGAGCTCACCCCAGAGCTTCTCCTCTCCAGGCTGAACAATGGCAGCTCTCACAGCCTTTCCTCCCAGCAGAGCTGCTCCATCCCTCTGCTCATCCTGGTGCCTCCTCTGGGCTCTCTCCAGCAGCTCCAAGTCCTCCCTGTGCTGGGCCCCAGGGCTGGGGCAGCTCTGCAGGTGGGGTCTCACCTGAGTGGGGCACGGGACACAATCCCCCCCTCTCTGTGGGGTTCTGGGCTGGGGCAGGTCCAGCTCTCACCCACAGCACCCCCAGATCCTTCTGCCAGGGCTGCTCCATCTGCTCATCCCAGCCTGGACTGATCCCAGGGATTGCCCCATCCCAGGGTCAGGACCTTGCATTTGGTTTTGTTGAACCTTTTGAGGTTCACACGACCCAGTCCCGAGCCCGTGTCACTGAACTGGGATGAAATCACTGCTCAGTGTGGCATCACCACAGCCTGCATTGCTCTGGATGTTCCCAGTTCTCCCTGCATCCGTGCTGTGTTTTACCTCAGACAAGAAGGGCTGGATCTGGTTTTGATCAATATGTTTATAACTTTTATTCCAGCCTGAAGATTCTGCTCTTACCATGTTTTGATAAATGTATTTCACTGCACTCTGGTAACGCTTCTCTTGCTTAAATCTTGGCTCTGGAGTTCTGTTTCCTAATGAAATCTGTTTCATTCCCGTTTGCCCCATGTTCACTTTTGGCTTCAGGTAGCTTTTGCAAGTCAAGAAAGGTTATGAATTGAAAAGATTGCTTATTGGAGGGGAAAAATGAAATAAATTGTTCAGAACAGGACAAGCTTTTGCTTTTCAAATTAAACACTGAAACAAACTCCTAAACTCTCCTCTCATCTCCCCTGGAAACGCCCTCCTTTGCTGTAACTTTGTGGTCTTGATGATATTCACAGAGAAGCTGATTTACTGAATAAAGAAGTTCTTTAAGTTTGCAGTTTTGGAACATGACCAGTGTGCCTGAACCCAGGTTTCAAATTTTACTGGCATTTTGTTGGCAAACTAATTTTTTGGAGTCCTTTCTTATTTGGGTATGTTTCCTGACACCTCTGCCTGTATGGTACTGTGCTCGAAAATTCTCTTTTTCTTTCTTTTTTTTTGTAAGAGGAAAAGCCTATAAACACAGACAAAGGACTAATTATAAAATATCAGGTATAAAAATAGACAAGGAAATGACCAGCTGAAAAATGCAACGAGCAGGGAAAAAAATGAGGATTTCATGGTGGAGTTCTCAAAGCAATTCCACCAGCAAAGCATGAACCATTCCCAGGCCATAACACCATGATTTAAATCAAGGAGAAGCACATGGGTGGTAAAAAAGAGGTGATTTAGTCTTCCCTTCTCTCCCCTGGCATCTTTTGCTGTTGCTTCCTGTCGCTGTTGAGCGCTAGCCGAGTGCAAGAACCAGACTGGATCGGGTGAGGCGGGATTCTGATTTTATTATTTAATTCTAAAACTTATATAGACTTTTAAAAGTTTCTCCGGATTGGGTCAATTCCAAACCTCCCCCTAGGCCCATAGGCCAGGTAGAACTGTCCATCTTTCCAGAGACAGTTTCAATAACATCCAAACCTTATCTTTATTTATAGAACACAGGGAGAAGAAGAGAAAAATTCCCATGGGAAAGAATCTGTGCTACCACAGCTTCCCCCTTTGCCAACGGCAGCTCTCATTTATGGAGAGCCACATGAGAGCTTTGAGGCAGCTGAAAAACATCTCAGGGGGCTTCACCCTGCTCACAGCCCTCCTACATCCTGCATTTTCCCCGAAAATGCATTGTTGTCCTTGCCTTGCTCGAGGATTTACCCCCCCAGCCAAAGGATCTGCGAGTTCCTAACCCACGTCATTCGTTCAGGAGAATATTCCTCGCTGGAAATGTCGTGTCTGGTTGAGGACAATCTTCTTTTTGTAGCATTTCTTGAGGTGAGGTACAAGGAACCAGCTGTCCGAGGGGTTGCAGTGCTTTTTTAGCTTTCCCCATGGCTGGGATATTGTAATCCCTTTAATGCTTTTCCTCACTGGTGCAGGACTTGGGTGTATCCGAGGAGTTCAAGGAGAATTTGACACTAAATGGCCCTTTCTGTGCTGACTTTGCCGTGGGGGAACCCGCTAGAAAGTGAAAGGAGCGATGAATTCTTGCGTTAGAACAGAAAGGTGCATTCATGTCACGGGGCATTCTGGCCAATGTTTTTGCCTGCTGGATTTAGGCACGGTTTTAAGTGAGATTCCTGTCATTTAAACCAGCCTCAGCAGGATTAACAGCTGAGGTGTTCTCCTTGTCTCACCTGGGGGGGTCAATCCTCTGAGAGCCCACAGGTAGCACCTGGTCGTGCATAAAATGCCTCATGGAAAGTGGAAGATGGAGAAGTGTAAATATTTAGGCTTGTAAGAGAGTGTGAAAATGGCTTTAGGATCCTGCCTGGGAGATGGGATTCCAGTGAACAGCCTTGGGGCTAAATCACTGATTTAATAGTTACAGTGGGTCATTTCTGACTGGTTGCAACCAAACTTAAATGTCTGCTGGAAACACCAGAGATGCCAAGTTTCTGTGCATTTTCTGGAGTCAGGAATCACTCAGAATCCCTGAAGGTCTCTAGTCCAAACTCTTTCTTTCAAGCAGGATCAACAATGAATTCTGAGCAGCTTGCTCAGGGCTTTTTCCAGTCAGATCTGGAAAAACTCCAGCTCCTATTCCAGTGTTCAGTTATCCCCACAGTTCGGTGTTATTCACAAGCTGGATGTGTGTGCCATGTCCTCCCATATTCCCTCCTTTCCTTCACCTATTGGTAAAGATATTAAGATATTAAATAGGGCAAGTCTTGGGACAAACCCTTGAGGAGCTGCAGTTGTAGCCAGCCCATAGATGGAGTACAAACCATTATTTTCAATCCCAGAATCCAGACACTTCCTGCTCATCTGGTAGGGCATCACTTGGATGCAGGGATGCTGTGAAAGAACAGCTTGGAGAGGTTTTCCTTCTTCATCTGGGACTACCCTGATGTCCTTGGTCACAAGGATGGGAGACCTGGATGTGCCCTCAGCCAGCACTCCCTGATCCATCCCATCTGCTCTCACCAACTTCACTGAGCCAAGATTTCTGAGATTTACGAGATCAATTCTTTTCTTCTGTTGGTGTTTCCTCTTCTCCCTGAGCCCTGTCTGTGTGTGTAAAGTCCTGGAAGACTTTGTTGGTGAAGACCCAGGCAAAGAATTCCCTAAGTACTTCAGCCTAAGGTGTATCCACTGAGCTTTAGCCTCAGTCAGCTGTGAGCCCACATTTTCCTTCTTTATTTTTATCACATTCCAGTAGAAGTTCTTGTAGCCATTTTTCTTGCCAATCTGTACTACAACTGAGCTTCAGCTTTCCATTCTCTGGACATTCTGCATTCCTCCTTTGTAGCATTCCTCCTTGCTTCCATCTTTTTTGGCCATTTTTTTACGCTCTTGGATTCCCTTTTTAGCCAAACCAGGCTCTGTTCATGTCCTTGTTTTCCTCAGGATTGTAGCAGGGTTATTTTTTGTGGGGGGGTTTGTCTGTAAAGACCAGGTCTGTTGAGCTCCTTTGCCCTTCAGAGATGCCACCCACAAGATCCCATCTATGAGGTGCCTGAATAAACTGAACCCAGGGTTTGTTCATCCTCAGGACTTTCCCACATCCCCCTGGTTTGGTGGCTTTTAGCAGACTCCCAGCAGGGTGTCACTCACAGGAGCTGCTGCTCTGTCACCTCCAGAGTTTGGGTCAACAGCAATGAACATTTATTTTATATTTGATGGAATCATGGAATGGGTTGGGTTGGAGGGGACAACAAAGATGATCTAATTCCAGCTCCTACCACAGGCAGGGACACCTTCCACTATCTCAGATTGCTCCAAGCCCTGTCCAGCCTGGCCTTGGACACTTCCAGGGATCCAGGGGCAGCCACAGCTTCTCTGGGAAATCTTTTCCAGGGCCTCCCCACCCTCACAGGGAAGGATTTTTTCCTAATATCTAATCCCAACCTACTCTCATTCTTGGTGTCTTCTCCTCTGACCGTGGCCCACCAACCTAAATTATTCTGGGATTCTGTGATTTGACTAAAACTGAAAGGGGGTTTTTTTGTTGTGTTGCTTTTGCAATACTTTCTAAACAGCCTATTTGAGAGTGAGATTTTCAGGCAAGGAACTTGAAGGGAAGGGACAAATGTGGCCATAACTCACCCCCTTGTGCCCAGGTATTTTAACATCTGGAATGCACTGCTGCCTGTGGTAATGCCTCTGCAATACTGTAACCCAGCAGGATGCTTTAATGAGAGTTTCAACCCTAAGCCCACAACATCAATGAAATTTATAGTTGTTAACATTATTCAAACGTAGTTTTGGGGGTTTCAGTTCCCATTTTATGTTCGTGTAGGGTGAAAAGTCGTTGTGTTGGCTGGCCAGAGTCCTCCTTGCACTTGGAATTTCTATAAAATAATTAAATATTCTTTATTACTCTTGACAGCACTCTTAGTATGCACTAGAGAGTGGGGAGGAGGGTATTTGTATAAAAATTTGTGCTAGAACCTCTCTCTGATTATTTCAGCTGCTTTAATATTCTTGAATGCCAAAAGTGCCTTGCTCACATTTTGGAAAATACCACAAAAATGTTCCAAAAAAAGAGAAAAAATTACATTAAATTCCAGTATCATCTTCTACGATCGTAGAGATGCCATCTGATATTCTTCCCCGATGGGTAAATTTCTCTTCAGACATTTCATGTTCCCATAATCTTGTATCTCATTGTGGTCTTTGGAATTAATACACAGAGCAAGATAGTTATGGAACACCAAAAAAAAAAAAAGAATGGAGAATTTCTTGAGGGAAAAAATTTCGGGGGGAAAATGGGGGGAGCGCTGGGATTAAGCCACTCTGCAGAAAAACGAAATTGTTAAGTCTGCAACTGATTAAGTTGAAAGAAAAGAAGGGAAGTCAATATGTAAAAAAGTGCACGTACAGTTAATCTTTCTGGTAAGGAAAATCCAAGTTGTTTCTCCCAGAAAAGAAAAAACAACCCCACCAAACTCCCAAGCACACAGCATTCACAGAGCTCTGAAGCTGGGGGAAGGCAGGCAGGAGGCTGTGTGGAGATTTTTATTATCGTGGGCTTCGTGTTAATTCCAGCACAATCTCAGCAAGCAGTAAAAATAAATCAGTGTGTCTCTTGCTGTATCAGTCTGGGAATTAACAACTTCCCCATGTTGTGTCCTTTAAAGAGTTTCTTCATGACCCTCAGAAGTCCAGCCTGGGTCTCTCCATGTAATAAGTTGTTACCTGCTGCCAAGTCTCCGGGAGCTGCATCATCTGTTCTCTAAATTGTATCTCTTTGGTGTAGAAGCCTGTGTTTTGGGTTCCTAATTAGCTTTTTTTCCCTGCTCTGTTTATTTTCTTTCCCTCATGGCAGCACATTATTTTATTTTTGGATTTTTTTTCATTATTTANAATTACATTAAATTCCAGTATCATCATCTACGATCGTAGAGATGCCATCTGATATTCTTCCCCATGGGTAAATTTCTCTTCAGACATTTCATGTTCCCATAATCTTGTATCTCATTGTGGTCTTTGGAATTAATAACACAGAGCAAGACAGTTATGGAACACCAAAAAAAAAAAAGAATGGAGAATTTCTTGAGGGAAAAAATTTCGGGGGGGAAAATGTGGTGAGCGCTGGGATTAAGCCACTCTGCAGAAAAACGAAATTGTTAAGTCTGCAACTGATTAAGTTGAAAGAAAAGAAGGGAAGTCAATATGTAAAAAAGTGCACGTACAGTTAATCTTTCTGGTAAGGAAAATCCAAGTTGTTTCTCCCAGAAAAGAAAAAACAACCCCACCAAACTCCCAAGCACACAGCATTCACAGAGCTCTGAAGCTGGGGGAAGGCAGGCAGGAGGCTGTGTGGAGATTTTTATTATCGTGGGCTTCGTGTTAATTCCAGCACAATCTCAGCAAGCAGTAAAAATAAATCAGTGTGTCTCTTGCTGTATCAGTCTGGGAATTAACAACTTCCCCATGTTGTGTCCTTTAAAGAGTTTCTTCATGACCCTCAGAAGTCCAGCCTGGGTCTCTCCATGTAATAAGTTGTTACCTGCTGCCAAGTCTCCGGGAGCTGCATCATCTGTTCTCTAAATTGTATCTCTTTGGTGTAGAAGCCTGTGTTTTGGGTTCCTAATTAGCTTTTTTTCCCTGCTCTGTTTATTTTCTTTCCCTCATGGCAGCACATTATTTTATTTTTGGATTTTTTTTCATTATTTAAAAACAGATTTGTGCATGGAGAAGCAACAGAAATCAGTGTGTCCCAGCAAAGCCTGCGATCTCTGCCTAAGTGTGGGTCCAAATTTAAATTAGGTTTTCATGTTGCAAAACCGTGGACTTGGTGCTGTAATCGGGCTGCTCCCAGAAGACAGGGCTGAAGCCTCCTGAGCTTTGGGGGATTTTCTCCCTGAGGGGCTGGAGCATGTCCAGGGAAGGGAACAGAGCTGGGAATGGGGCTGGAAAACACATCCTGGGAGGAGCAGCTGAGGGAGCTGGGAAAGGGGCTGAGGCTGGAGAAAAGGAGGCTCAGGGGGGACCTTGTGGCTCTGCACAACTCCCTGACAGGAGGGGACAGGGAAAGGACGAGAGGAAATGGCCTCAAATTGCACCAGGGGAGGCTCAGGTTGGAGAACAGGAAAGAAAAGTCCCTGGAAGAGTGGTAAGACCTTGGAATGAGGTGCCCAGGGAGTGGTGGAGTCACTGTGTGTGGGAGTGTTCAGGAGGAGTCTGGATGTGGCCCTTGGGGACAGGGTTTGGGGTGATGCTGGTGCTGCTGGGGTGGCACTGGGTGATCCTGAAGGGCTCTTCCATCCTAATGATTCTGTGATTTAGTGATGAGAAGAGGTAAAATTTACTGCTAAAGGTGGTAGATAGATGGGTCTGGTCTCATCTTCTGATCCACAGTATCCAAAGGACACAATTGTCAAGGTGTGTCTCATGGAAGGTGACTGGCAAAGAGATTTTCTGGCTGTCAGCCTTTGATGACATCTCCATGACTCAGGGAATAATGTGGGAAAACATTGTGGAGCCTGTTACAGCTCCTGCTTGGTTTGTGTGTCCCTGCCCATGGCTGGGGGTAGAACTGGATGATCTTCAAGGTCCCTTCCGACCCAAACCATTCCAGGACTCTGTGATTTGTAATTAGCAAAAGCATTTGTGACCAAGACTTTGCTTGGGCTTTCCAATAACCTGCAGTTCTGATCATCAGGAAAGCGAGTCAGGCATTTGAAAGATACTCTGAAATCTCGGGGTTTCTCGTGTTTTGGTGCTGCCACAGCCCCAGGAGTTGCTGCTGTCCCATTTTTCAGCTTGTGGAGCAGGAGCAATGAATGGTTCCTCATCTTGTCACCAGCACAAAGACATTGTGTCCATGGCACACTCACAGCTGGCCCTTGCTGCTCATGGACTTCCTCGATTGCAGAGCTTGAAACACCTCCCAAACCCATCTGAAATTCAGAGGAAATCATTTTCAATGGTACTTTTTTTTTTTTCTGATTTGGGCTGCCCTTACCCCAAAGGGGTAAAGGCACCTCTTGTGCCTTTACCCCTTTGGGGTAAGGGCAGCCCAAATCAGAGAGGCAAAGGTAAAGAGACGAGATTGCTTTTATAGGAGTGAACAACATCACGTTTGTGCCCGTGGGAGAAGTACATCTGTGGGCTAGACATCACTTTTTGGGCTTACCTCACAGGCAACATCTTGAATATGTTTTATCTCCTGAACAACTCTTCCTGAAAACGTGGAAGGGAGGAGGACCACGGTACAGTTCAGATCTGTTTTAAAGTGGCTTGAACAAAGTTCTCACAGTAGGGTTTTTTTTCTTCTTTTCTTTTTTTTTTTTCCTAAGTGTAGCATTGACTCATTTGGTGGTGTTAAAGTGCACTTTCTACTTATCCCCAGAGGAAAGTTAGTATTCTTTTAAGTGAAACTATTTTAAAAGCAGAACACAAGCCTAAAATAAGCCAGTGTTCTCTAGAGCTCTCAGAAGGTGTAGATTTATTTACTGTAGTTAAATCATAATTAGTTCTCAGGGGATAGTGTATCTTTTAAACTGCTTTATTGCCACCATATTGGTTTTCTAAATAATCAGAAACTGCTGCTCTTGTATTTTGTAGTATGAACAAAAATTCGCTGTAAGTAGAAACAAATGTTTAGAATTGCTGGTTGTCACTTGCTGAAGATGGGGACTCCAAAGAAAAGGAGCACTTGAGGAGAAAGTGAAGAAATACAAAACCTGTGTTATCAGAACTTAAATGAGCTCTGACTTACTCCAGTCTAACAGATATAACAATGTTTTGCATTATCGTTTTTCAGTTAATCAGTTTTTAATATTCTAATGGCTTTGGGTCAGGACTAAATGTTCACTGAAAAAATGGTGGTGCAACGTTAACATAAAATATTACCTGATATTTAAGCCTTGATTTTCATGAATGTGGCTTAGTGTTGCAGCTGATAAGCATGTGGGGTTTTTGGTTTTTTTTCCCTAATTGGCAGGTTAATGTTCGAGTTGCCTGAGGAGATGGGTTTAATAGCGGTGGCTGTTCGGCAAACACAGGGGAAAGGTGAGTAAATTTCCTTATTTTACAGATAAATGTGTATTAAATACACGAAATAGGACATTTTAAGATGCATTATGAGCATTTTTGATAATATAACCCACGGAATGAGCGTGTCCTCTTCTCCTCCCGCTTGAGCTGTGGATTCAAACTCCAAACCCAAAAGTGAACAAGAGACCAAAGTAAACATTTTCAGGATGTTTGGTGGCTTTTGCAGAAATGATTTAGTGGTCTCCTGGTTCCTGCCAAGAAAGTTTCACCAGTCACGAAAGCTGCCATCACTACACTCAGTGTAACACAAGTCAGAGCTCCAAATTAAAACTAAAACTGGCTGAACTGGAACAAGACCGGGGCTTGACTCGCTCTGAGTCTGCAGGACCTGCCCCAGCACATAAATGTGAGCAAGTCGTGTTTCTTGCCCAGAAAAATGCTGGCACTTCTTTAAAAGCCACATTTATTCTACTGGAAGAGCAGAGTGTGTGGCCCAAGGAGCTTCTCCGAGCACAAATCCACGAGAAGATGATTTTTTGTTTCCTGGCTTTCGGTGCGGGATGGTTTCAGAGCGTGGATTCATTTCTGGATGCGCATGGAGCATCTTCACAAATGCTCCTCCACTTGAACAAAGCAGCATCTTTTGAAATGTGTCTGTTAGCAGAGACCAGGAAAACCCTGGGAACAAGGGATTTAGGACATGCTGGGAAATTGAGTAGCAGTTTGTATTTCAGAATCTCAGAATAGAGTTATAGAATGGCCCAAGTGGAAGGGACCTTAAAGATCATTTTGTTCCACCCGCTGCCGCACCTTCCACAAAACCTGGTTGCTCAGAGCCCCTCCAGCCTGGCCTTGAACACTTCCAGGGATGGGAATATTAACAAACTTTCAGGTTTTTTGAAGAAAAAGCTTTGCACTTTAACCCTTTTTCTTTCAAACTTAGTTTGGAAGCTGCATTAAAGGACTTTTGGTAGATTCTTGGATGGATACCTTTCAGTTTTTCTCTTTAGTTGTTGTCTACATTAACAAAGTGATCTCCTTTTATAAATATTCTTTTCTTGAGTGGAAATTACCTTCTTTCTTCTCCCTGCCCAGGTCGTGGTGGCAATGTTTGGCTGAGTCCCGTGGGCTGTGCCCTGTCCACTCTGCACATCTCCATCCCCCTGCATTCCAACCTAGGCCAGAGAATTCCTTTTATCCAGCACCTGGTGTCCTTGGCGGTGGTAGAGGCAGTCAGATCAATACCAGGATATGAGGTATGTCCTCCTAATTTATCTCAAAACTCCTGATTCCACTTTCATTAAGTTCAGATTTTAGCTGTGTCTTTTATTTATGGAGTGGCTGAATGCATAATGCAGCATTCAGCACCAAGGTAGTGGTAAACTTCACCTTGCTGGTGTTTGATTATTGATATGTTGGAAGAAATCTCATATCCGTATGTTGAGTATTCTTTTACTGAGCTGATCAAATGCACTGCACTCATTCCACTCATAATCTTATGAAACTTAAGCCTCAATCCTCAGCAGTAAAGAAAAAGTCCATTTTGTTTGCCCAGCAGTGGAGTTAATTTGTTTTGATTTTGAAGGAGAAGGAGGAGGAGGGAAAAATGAATAAAACTGACAAATCCCTTTCTGCTTTTTTGTTGGTGCTGTTTCAGTGGTCACTTTATCCCTTTTAAAGGATTTTTCCAACCCTTGTTTAAGGTTGAAAAACTGATTTCTAAAGCAAGAACTGAGGAGAATTGCTCTCAGGAGGGAATCAAGTGTCCTGTCATCAGTATTAAAATGAAGAACCAGTCTTCTTCACCACCTCATATATCTCCTTTTTAATGTTACCATTTCCTAATATTTGCTAACTATAAAACTTTGGTATTTTACAGAAGTAGTTAACTAAAGCATATGTTTCCTATATTACAGAAAATCAATGACTTATACACATTTACACATGAACTTTATTATAGTGGCACCCAGTAGCTTTGCTGGAGTTTAGGGTCTGTCAGCCTTTCTATTAAAACCTTCAAACTTCAGTGCTTCAGAACCTGACTGTAAAAACAAAACGCTCCAGGCTAAAATTTGCAATATAAAATATTTGGCTGGAGTGGATAATTTGACCACTTAAAAAACGAAGGGGACAAGAGTTAGTTTTATAAAATACTGGGCTGACTGGGGAAGGAGCTAATTTATGAATGGGGGTGGTTTTGCTTCTGTGTGCCTGCCCTGGTGTGCTGTGGCATTTTTTAATTTTATTCCATTCAAAAGGGAAAAGGTGACTGAAGTACCAAATATTGATGTAAAAAATGTGGATCGATAATGTGTGTACTGTGCTGAGCATTTGGAGAGTAAAGAGCTTTCAGTGACCAGGACAGATCTGCTGAACCTGAGGGGACATCAGCCCTTGGCAGAGGGGGAGAACCAGAGTTAAGGGTCTGGAATCAAATATGTTACAGCAAGAAAATTCAAAAATTTATCAAAAACTCAGTGCTTGAATTTCCCCTTTGGACTCAAGTACTGCAGGGCTTTTCCTTGTCTATATCATGCCAGCTGCAGCAGCCACAAACAATGGGATAATTCAGAGAGTCATGGACTCATGGGATGGTTTGGGCTGGAAGGGACCTTAAAGATCATCCCACTCCCTGCCATGGGCAGGGACACCTTCCACTGTCCCAGGCTGCTCCAAGCCCCAATGTCCAGCCTGGCCTTGGACACTGCCAGGGATCCAGGGGCAGCCACAGCTGCTCTGGGCACCCTGTGCCAGGGCCTCCCCACCCTCCCAGGGAACAATTCCTTCCCAACATCCCATCCAGCCCTGCCCTCTGCCACTGGCAAGCCATTCCCTGGCTCCTGGCCCTGCAGCCCTTGCAAATTGTCTCTCTCCATGGTTCCTGTGGGCTCCTTCAGGCCCTGCAAGGCCACACTGAGCTCACCCCAGAGCTTCTCCTCTCCAGGCTGAACAATGGCAGCTCTGGCAGCCTTTCCTCCCAGCAGAGCTGCTCCATCCCTCTGCTCATCCTGGTGCCTCCTCTGGGCTCACTCCAAAAGGTCCATGTCCTTCCTGTCTCAGTTTATCAACCAGTCCTTGTTTTTAGGATTGCCACCATTATTGACTCTGCTGAAGAAGCAGCAGCCAAGACCTTTGTCCAAGACCTTTGTCCAAGACCTTTGTTCTGGTCCTCCCAGAGCAGATCTGACGGCTCAGTTGGAAGTTCCACTGTCAGATGTTAATGCTGAGGATGCAAATGGGCCTTAAATCAAGGGAATGCTTTGCTCTCCCATTCTGAGAACAGCAGAGTCTCTCTCTAGTGAGGGAAGAGAAGAACACTTCGTTTCCAGCCTATTTTGTGACATTTTGTGTGGCACCTTGTGAACTCTGTGGCCAAGTCGTGAGAACACCCAGCTGACTCGGTTGTTCTTGCTGCTTGTTGTCACTTCAGTCACAGAGCCACTGTCTGGTGTCCTACAGATGTGTGTTTCCCCCTTTATCACTGATAACACCATTTCACTGTGCCATACCTCCCATGTCTCCAGAGTCTCCTGTGAACCTTTCCCCAGTGCGAGCAGCCGAGTTCTTTTCCGTAACGAATACGAGTTGGTGATACTTTCCCTCAGAATGCTTTGATAGCAAAATCAGGTAGTATTTCCTGTCAGTGAACGTGTCATGGACTCCTCCCTGGCCTTTAAATCTGTCAGGAAAGTAGACACGGACCCAGGTGCAGCTTTCACACATCCTGTAAAGGGATTTCGTCCTCTACAATCGGAGGGAACGCGACTCTTGCAGTGCTGGAGCACCTCCCATAATTTGCCCCTGGGGATGCAGCAGTCATGGGCAGTGTTTCAGACTGCAGGAAGCACATTTGCTTTCCTTCTGTGTTTAAGTAGCCAGTGCAAAGTTCAGCTCAGCCCTGTGGTTTCAACAAAAGCTGCTCTGTGGGGCTGGGATGCTGTCACACGGCACAGTTTGTGTTTCCCAAAGCGAGGATAGGTTTAGGACATTTCTGAAGTGTTTATGTGGTTGTGAACTGGGATTTCTCCTGTCTGGTGAATTTCCTTTCTGAAATTCGGGGTGTCACTGTCTCCTTGGCTGGTTCCTGCAAGGTTCCTCAGGCAGGGTTACATTTTCAGTAGCATTTGTGGAGCACTTCAGTAGATTCTCGTTATGAGGAGCAGGTGACAGTATCACCTTTGGTGTGGCAAAGAGGCAGAGAAAATTCCNTTCTCTACATACTATGGAGTGATGAATGAGCTATAAATGTCTCTAAATATCTGGTTTTGTTTCTTTAGGACATTGAGCTGCGAGTTAAGTGGCCAAATGACATTTACTACAGTGACCTGATGAAGCTCGGTGGAGTTCTGGTCAACTCAACACTCATTGAAACAACATTTCATATTCTCATTGGTAAATATCTATTTTGAAGCTTTTCTGTGCTGCTTTTTTTTTTTCCTGGACGATTTTGTTATCAATGTCTGTATCAGTAAAAATGGCAACGACAAGAACTGATAATGACAGCGGGCATGAGGAAATAAAGCACGTTAAATCCAGAGGAAGCACAAAAAGTAAATGTTTTCATTCTTCTTAATAATTCCATATGCTTGACAAGGAAAACATAAATGCAAGCATCTGGATTGGTGTAGTAGAGTTCAAAGAAAGAGCATTACATGGGAGAGGGAAATTGTCCTCCTTGATTTATTGCAAAACCAGTGGAATATACTGAAAACTCTATTTTTTCCAATTTATGTGTTTCTTCTAACATGACAAATAGTTAAACAAAGAACATGCCTTTTAAATCAGAAGAAGAAGGGCTACATACACAGAGTAATGTTTTAATTTTTTAATTATCAAGATGTTTTTAGCATCTCTAGTCTGATAATCATCCTGCTATTTGATAAGGAAGTTTTTCCCCTCACCCCTCAGATCTGCTTAGAAACCTGCCAGATTCTGGTTCCAAAAGTAATTGTCTCTGCTGTGTCTGAAAAATGGAAAGAAAATTCCTCAGCAAGTCTAAAAGGGTAAAGAAAAAGATGACAACGTTTGGTTGATATTGATTTGGTTGATATTTGAATGTAGCACAAGTAAAGTATCTTGCAAAGATGGTGTGGTCATGATGGTGTTTCTGTCAAAGTTCTCTGATTTTAGAGGTGCAAACAAACAAAAGAGTTGAAGAAATCACCTCCTCCTGTGAAACATGCCCAGACATGACATTTTCTGTTCAATTTATATCTTCATTTTGTAAATAATCTGCATAAACAAAATAGAAATTGCACCAAAATTTAAGAAGTCTCTCTGTGCCCCATCAACCATTTACAGCCTCCATGTTATCCTACAGCCTGGTTAACACAGGGAAAGCAGAAACAGATCCAAAATAGTTCATTATATCAAGTATCTCTTCAGCACTTTGCATATTTGGTTTGGACCTTTTGCTTCTTACCCTAAACATCAACACATTCCAATTCAAACAGAGACTTTCTGTGTCCATTCTCTCTGATATCCATAGGGGTTATCTGGTAGGCCTGAAGTGTAGATAAATGTCCATTTTCATCTGTCTGTTTTCACCTGGGAGCTTTTAAAATTGCAGCTTCCTTGCTCCATGTGAATCCAAGGATCTTTTCCATCATTCCAGTGATGTGTTTTCAGAGGGGACTCACGACAGGTTTTTGTATTAGTAGGAGTGATGGGATTCAGCTTCCCCAAGAGGAAAGGTGTGCCAGATCCATCACTCCTTTTCTACAGTCATGCAGGATCCTTACCTAGACAGAATCCCAGGATTCCTGAGGCTGGAAAAGCCCTCCCAGCCCATGGAGGCCAAGCTGTGCCCGATGCCCACCCTGTCACCCTGCCCAGAGCACTGAGTGCCATGTCCTGTTATTGAATTCACTCTTTCCATGGCATTCCTGGAAAATCTCCCATAAATCGAGCTAATGATGAAAATCAAGGATCATCTCTGTGGCTTCACTGCTCCAAGAGGGACCTCAGGAGAGCAAGATCAAAGACAAACCTTCCTTTTCAGTGCTCAAGGCCTCGCAGCCGACGCGCTTCACGCTGAGACTTTCAAACGTGGTTTAAAAAAAACCCAACAAACCAAAAAGCCTTTTTTTTCAATCTGAAATTTCAAATTGAAGAACTTTACGGTGTTGGGACTTGTGGAAGAGGAGTCCTGAGAAGAATACACACCATTAATGTGAGGGCCAGACTCGGAGCAGGCGGAGGAGCCAAGCGCCGGTGGAATGCAGGGGACAGCCAGCGAGCGTGACCTGCGAGCGCTCCTCTGCCTCTGCTCAGGCACGTCCAGATCCTCGTGGATCCACCACTGGAACATCCATCAGCCACGTCAGCGCTGCAGGAGCGCTGCTGAATGCTCAGTTCTCCCGTGGGCGCTGCAGAGGTGCCCCCAGAGCCCCGAGCACCTCGCGTTTCTCAAATTCCCTGGCTGCCTTTTCCCCTTTGCCGTGCTCACTCCCAGGTTTTGTGCCTCAGCAGATCTCAGGGTGTTTTGTTGTGTCCCAGTTTTTTGGATTGCTGAGCAGTGATCCTGAGGCTGCTGATGGACCCCAAGGCCCTGTGACCCCGTGCCAGGACCAGTCACAGCTTAATGGCCAGGGTGTCACTGTTCCCTCGTGCTGCATTGGGAGTGCAAGCGGCTGGGTTGGGATTTGCTGGCACAGCTCGTTGGATTTTCCAGTTCATTTTCCTTTATCTCTTTCCAGTAACCCATTTCAGCTCATTTCCACAGGACTGGTGTGTTGGGATCGCTGGGCCTTGCTTGTGTGCACTCCCTGGCTTGTTAAAAATCAAAACCTCCTTTTCACCGAAGAGATCCTTCTCCTCAAAGTTAATACAAATTACCTCCACGTATGAATTATTAATAGCAAATTTACAAAACGAGGCGCTGCACCTCCTTGCAGATGGAGCTGCATCATGTCCAAACCTGACTGACAGACAGGGGGATTTTATCCCAAATGTCTGAGGAAAGGAAAAAAAAAAAAACAAATTATTAGGAGAAAAAAAATAAACAGGTAATACAATATATTTCTTTACATCCCTCGAAGCCTGTTCCAGCAGGCTGCAGAAAAGGCCCCAGGAGCCATATTTAAACGAGGGAGGCATTCTGCCAACATGATTCCAGCTGGAGAAATCTCAGCGAGAGGCTTGAGGCTTCTAAAGGATATGCTGTGGTGAGATAGATTAAGCAAACTGGAGTCTCACAAAGTTGAAGTCAAATCTTCTGGGCTTTGCAGAGCGAGCCAAACAGGGCTTATCAGCTGAGTGAAAAGGCTGGGTTTTTGGAAAGGGCACTCAGCTCGCTGCAGTAAACAGAAAGGTCTCTCAGCTAAATGTTAGACTGGAAGACAAAACTCCATCTTAGAGCGGGATCTGTTGTTCTCTGAGTGGGCTGAGGACATAGCAGCTTCCAGGGAGTAAAAGAGTGTCTCACTTGGATGGTTTTGGAACCAAGGTGCAGGTTATCCTCTTCCCAACCCTCACTGATGGGTGTGGTTGAAAGGCTGTGCTGGATTTGCTTCTGTAATTCTGAGGAGGCATTTTAAGGGCAAGGAGCAAAATCTGAGCTGAGAACTGTAATTACAGGAGTAATTGAAAGATTGAAAGGTGTAAGAGACTGAATTAAAGCAGCTCTGGAAGCCATCCTGAGGGGTGACTGCATGGAGCAGGTGAATGAAGTGCTGGCTGCGGTGGTGACAAAGAGTTTGTCTCTCTGATTGTGTCCTTCTCTTTGTCTTCTCCAGGCTTTGGGTTTAATGTGAATAACAGCAACCCCACCATCTGCATCAATGATCTCATTGCAAAGTTTAACAAGGAAGAGGGGACAGAGCTGAAGCCTCTGAGTGCAGACTGTCTCATTGCAAGGACTGTGACTGTGCTGGAGAGGCTCATCGAGGTTTTTCAGGAGAAGGGGCCCAAGGGAGTTCTTCCCCAGTACTACAAGTATTGGATACACAGGTAAGAGTTGTGTTCTTTTCAAAGTTTCTTTTAATAAAATTGGTAGGAGAACTCATGGATATTTGGGTTTTTTCCCACTAAATTCCCTTTGATACGAGTGAATGATTTAAAATACACTCCCAAGCAGGATGCACATTTTTGAGGGAGAATTAAAGCAGCACGTACCAAAATCAGTGGACTAGCATGAGTTAAAGAAAGCTTCCAGGTATTTTACATCTATCATCTCCAAACAAAGGGAATTGGGAATTATTTGGTTTGAGATGGATGAAGCTGCTGTACTTTGAAGGAAAAAAAAAAAAGACTATTTGGATTAACTCCCGACTCCATTCGTTCCACAAAAGGAAATTAAAGCAGGTGGAAAATGCTGCTGAAAGTCATTCTGTGTAAAGAACCAGTGAGGTGGGAAATCAAATATTCTGTGAGGGGGTGAAGCCCTTCCTGTGAGGGTAGTGAGGCCCTGGCACAGAGCAGCTGTGGCTGCCCCATCCCTGGCAGTGCCCAAGGCCAGGCTGGACATTGGGGCTTGGAGCACCCCGGGACAGTGGAAGGTGTCAGGGTTGGAATGGGATGATTGAGTTCCTTCCAACCCAAACCATTCCAGGGTTCATTCAGCGATTCTGATGAGCCCTCTGAGGTGATTTTAGCTGCTCAGTGTCCATGAATTGCTGGCAGAGCTCTCCCTGTTGCAGCGGGAAGCAGGTCCGTCTCGGCGATGAGGAGGGCCCGGTTGCCTGGATCGTTGGGATTGATGACTACGGATACCTCCAGGTGCACGAGGAGGGCAAGGGCGTCGAGTCTGTGCACCCAGATGGCAACTCCTTCGACATGCTGAGGAACCTCATCGTCCCCAAGCACTGACAGCCCCCAGGGAGCTCTGCAGTGCTGGCCACCACCACCTAAACCTGCACGAGGTGGGAAGGGTCACTGAAAGTTTCATTTTTCCTTTCTGATTTTCTCTGCTCTCTCTGTGTTTGCCATGGGTAACTTCAGCAGTTGGAAAGAGGTGTTGGTCTCACAGCTGAAGGCCTTTCTTCTTTTTATTAACTTTAAAACACACCTCTGTGGCCATTCTTTGTAAGGATCTGTTCTTTGAGAGGAGTCTGACTGCAAAGGAATATTTGCAGTGAGCAGAACTTCATTTACACCCTATACTGGAGAGACAGAAGTGGCTTAAATATTTCCTTTCTTTTGTTTCTGTGTTTTTATGGTACTTTAGCACAGTGCAGGACAATATTTACTTTTTTACTTTGTTTTTTTTTTTTTTTAACTAAATTCTGGGGTTTGTGTTTTGTCTGCACTAAAACCAGCTGGAACATCATATATTCCTCACTTGCTGGGATCACCACTGTGCTGAACTCCAGGTCTAAGTGAAGATCCTTGCTGATTTGGTTCTTCTCTGTGTAGACCTCTACAATAATTTCCCAACCTGTGCTTTGATCTCAGGTCTGCAGCTCTTCATGGCTGCCTCGAGTTTTTGGGAGAGTATTCCATCAGCACTTAGGAGCTGGGCTTGGTTAGCCAAGTGACTTGCACTCTGCTCTCCTCAGTTGGCTCTGAGCAAATCATCTCATCTGTCCTTTAAATCATGGTTTTCCACGAGGTTTCAGCCCCTGGAGGAAAAACCCACTGGAGCAGTGTCACACCCAGGTTATTGTAAAATCCTATTATCAGGGCAGGGAACCTCTAGAATTGAATGGAATTTAGAATTTAATGGTAATTATATTATGATCTCAATGAAGTAAAGTGAATAAATAGGGGGAATAAATGAAATTCCCTGCTGCAAACAACTACTCCAGTGAGAAAGAGAAATGAAATCATTCCCCCATGTCCAAATTCTCTTCCTTAGTTCTGTTGTCACCCCCTTTCCCAAGCCACTGTCTGGTTTTGCTGCTAAGCACTAAAAACAAGAGCTTTAACACCTGCTGCCCTGAAAGCAGCTCGTTTTGGGGCTGCCTGCACATTTCCAGGTGGGGGGAGCAGCCTGGGAATTCTCCTGGAGCAGCCACGTGGGAGCTCCGGTGCCTTGGCGGGGTTTTCTCCCAAGGAGACTTGGCCACCACAGCTCCCCAAACAATTCTGTGCAAAACAGCTTTGTCCCAGCTCTGTCCCACGTGGGATGTGGCCACCTTAATTTCCTTTTTTTCATGGTGGATCAGCCAGATGGGTTTCCAGAGAGGAAACTGCTGTCTGCCAGCCAGAAATGGGGTTTTTGGGTTAAAGTTCACCTCATAAACAATCCAAGCATTTTACGTTGTTTCAGCTACAAAGCCAAGAAGTCTTAAAAAACAAGGAAACTTGTCTGTAATGGTAATTTTGACCAATCCTCACATATTAGGGTTTAGGTGGTTTGGCAGCAAGAGTAGAAATTGAGTTGTCCCTGTTACATTTAGGGTTTTATGCTCCATCTCACGGAAGATTTGTCCTGATTGTCCATACCCTGCTGGGGTTTTTTTCCTCCCCTGATGCAAATCGTGTGAGGCTGCACACCAGCATCTCCTAGAACTGCACAGACAGCTGTTAATTGGCACAATTAAATTTATACACCAAGTTTGGCTTTGTCACACCAGATGCTTTCAAAACTGCTTCGGGCTGAGAGCGTTTGGCAGCTACCTTTGATTTCAGAATTCAATCTTGATGCTTGTTGTAATCAACTGAAACTCCAGTCTGGCTTAATAAAGCTTCAATAAAAAGAAGAAACCATGTATTTATATATAAACATATAAAAAAATGTGTGTGCACATGCACACACATCTTCCTGGTGCACCCTCTTTTATTTTCTGCCTTTTCCTCCACGAGCAGCCTGTGCTGCTGCAGGGAAGCAGAGCTCTGGTGCTGCTTCTCCAACCACAGAGCTTTACAAAACTTCACCTTAACCCAGAATTTGTAGCTAGAACTGTCTCAGCTTCGGGATTTGCCTGTAGGGATGGAACAACCAGGCCATGCCTCAGGCTGGGACTTGAGTGGCTCCCTTAAAACACGTTCTCCCTTCACCAGGGACAAAAAAAAGATGGGGAAAAGGATAAAACGTGGGAATTTGGGAAGGGCAGAATGGGCTTGTAAAGCTGCAGTGGCTGAGCAGCAGCAGGGGGATTTTTTAGCAGCAAAATGCTGTATTTTGCCAACATTTCCTGGTTGCTGTCGGTCCTTTTGTAGCTGCCTTAATGATGATGATGGAGGTGAACCTCCAGCTGGTTCACCTGGAGGTGTCAGGTTATTCCCAGAATTTTTGCATTGGGAAGGAACTCAGCATGGAATTTCCTTCCCATTGGGAGAACTCCCCAGACCTGGATGTGCCAGAGCACAGGGGGTGCTGTGGGAACCACGCTGCCTTTCCAGTGGCCTCTTCTGCTGCCTCAGACTTCCAGCCTGGATTTGGAGGAAGGGTTTGCTGCTTCCCCTTCGGAACAACCAAAGACAAGGAGAATTCCCATGGGACAAGGAGCAGCTGGATAAAGTCCTTGTGGATGAGTCCTTGGAGAAGCCCCTGGCCTGTGTCAGGTAGATGGGAAGCACAGGAAGCCAAGGAAGCCAAGCTCGGCACGCCCACAAAGCCGCAACATTTTTGCGGGAAAATCCTTGTTTTTCTTGTTCTTTCTGCGCGACAGACAAATGTGGTGTGGGGTGTCCCTGGATGTGGGGATGGAGAGATCCAGACAGCTCCAGGCCAGGGAATAATGCACTGAAAATGTTTCATTTCGCTCAGCTGTCTGGATGAGTAAAACACCTCTTCCATCACGAGGCTGAGATCATATCTTAAACTATTTTCTTGATGAAGTGCTTTCAAAAAACCCATTTATTACGCTGTCCATATTTCTGTGACTTCATTTTTTTTTTATTTTTTGGGCCTCCTGGCCTCTGCTGGAGCATTTCTCATGGTGAAAACATTTGTGGGGGTTGTTTGTTGATAGGAAAACCTCTGGGTGTGTTGGCACGTGTTGCGTGTCCGGGGTGGGTCGTGCCCAGTCAGCGACAAAGCCGCTTCCAAAGGTTTGAAAAAGTAATAATGGACTTCACATTTCCGAGCTCAGGCAGCACATCTCGCTTCTAGTAAAGGTTTTATAAGACTTCAGAGCATTTTTTTTTTGTTTTAAATGCATATCCAACAAATCAAGGGCTATTACCTGGAAATAATATTAAAGCATTTAATTCTTTCTGCTGCTGCTTCGCTGCACGAAAATTCGTTTCTTTGCTTTCTCTGATTCAGCTGCATCAGCAGCCTGAAAAAAAAAAATTACTTTTTGCAACTCCTTTGGAGCTCTCTCTAATCAAAATATCTGTCATGGGCAAGATTTGTGCTGCTTCCTGGGGGTGACTGGTTTGGTAAGAACATTTGCATGTCTAAGTGGTGCTGGGGATGCGCTGCCTTGATCAGACACCAAAGAAATTAAATCTGGGCCCAGCAAAGGGCAGAGGGCAAAAAATGCTGGAGAAAAGAGAACTGCAGGGAAGAATTGTCAAGTGTTGAGTGTCTCATTCGTGATTCTGTGTTATCTGCATCCTCCCAAGTGTCTTCATTTAAAATGCAACGTGGTGAAAATACAAGAAATGGAGAAAAAAAACACCTGTGTGTTTTATAGGACATTAATTGTCAGTTATAGAACGTGTCACAGCTGAAATAAATTCTCATATCTGCACCGTTGTCCTTCTTGAAATGCTTTGTTTTGTAGTTAAAAAAATAAAGAGAAATTCAACTCGGTTTTCCTTTGGCTACAGGATTTTATTAACATTTTAACAGTTTTGTTTTACATAATAAATAAGCAAAAATGCTTTACATTTTCAGGGGATACATATATCATTCTGAGCATGGATAGGTTGGTTGGGCTGCGTGCTTCTTCACCTACACTTGCCAGATAGCTTTAATCTGCATCATATAAAAAAAACCAAAACAAAAACAAAAACAAAAAGCAAAATCTAACGTTCAGGAAAATAAATGGAATAATAAAATTTCCTCTGTGATGTTTTTGAAGTGAGACTGAAATGCTGAAAAAAAGAAGAATTTACGTCCTGTTTTGAGATTTCTGGAGAAATTCTGGCAGATTTCCCATTCATTTGCACTTGCAGGGATGAATTCCCCAATTTTGCACCCATTGTGCTTCGTTTCCTTGAATTACCTTTTTCAAATCACGGGGCACAGAGACCTGGGGACAAATCTGTGCCTTTGTCACCTTATTTTATTCCCATTGCACTGCTTTGAAAACTTGGAGACCTCAATCTGGGATTCACTTTTCCAGCTTCACCTTGGTCTAGTGGAAGATTCCCTGACTGGCAGGGGGTTGGAATGAGATCTTTAAAGTCCCTCCCAACCCAAATTTTCTGTGATTTTTGTAAAATATTCCCTCTCTCGCTCTCTTTCTCCCATTTTCCGTGATTTTCTTGCCAGCTCTGAACTCCCCTGAGAGTTAAAATCCTGTGGATCTCATGACAAAGGCGTGGCTCAAATATTAGAGAGAAATGAGGTTATTTCTCACAATTTATTTCAATTGACATTCCATTTCAGTGTCATTTTTTTTTNTTTCTGTGATTTTTGTAAAATATTCCCTCTCTCGCTCTCTTTCTCCCATTTTCCGTGATTTTCTTGCCAGCTCTGAACTCCCCTGAGAGTTAAAATCCTGTGGATCTCATGACAAAGGCGTGGCTCAAATATTAGAGAGAAATGAGGTTATTTCTCACAATTTATTTCAATTGACATTCCATTTCAGTGTCATTTTTTTTTCATTATTAAAACCATTTTTCCTTATTAAAACCATTTTTCCTTATTAAAACACTGCCCCTGTGATGGCAGTGCCTTGCTCTGCACTATGATTGTGCTGAGAACATCTGTAATTTCACTGACCAAAAACCCTATATATTTTTTTTCTCCCAATATAATTTACTCCCAGGTGGGAACACGGGATTCCTGTTTAAATTTTGGAGAAAAAAAAACCTTTCACACATTTGCTTTTGCCATCTTCTCTGAGAACCTCCCCCTGCATTATCAGCTGTGAGTTCCTAATTGGTTCATTATTGCTTCGGGGGGAAATTTCCTGTGCCTGGGCATCACCTCCCCTAAAACACCTGGGGGAGAATGATGGAACACCTCCTCTGCTCAGGCTCCTGGAATAAAGCCTGGGAGTGGGAATAACAAGGTGGAAAATACCGTGCTGAAAAACATCAATGGCGTTTTTTTCAACCAAAACCTGATTTTTTTTTTGTGTTTTTACAGTGAGCAGGACTTCCAGGAGCACCAAAATGCCACTAATGAGGGAGAAAGTGCAGCAGGAGGGGTTGGGCATCGGGTTTCTTTTTAATGATGCCAGCAATGCCAGCGGCTCCTTTGTAGGGCGTGGGTTTCGTTTAATTGAACTCAATTAACCCGGGAGCCTTGGCATAATTATCTTTTCAGGAGTTGGGGTCGCTTGTGAGGAGCAGAGGCTGGGAGGGCTCTCAACCACAGCCACTGGAAAAGCAACTGGTGTCTCCTGGCTTTGATTTGTGGGGTCAGGATGGTTGAAATCCCCATTTACAGCTTTTCTGGAGGCTTGCCAAGCCTCCCCAGCATTAAACAAACCGAGGTTACAGAGGGAGTGACTGTGCTGGATTGGTTCTGTTTGGGGGGTTTTTGTAATCACTGTTTTGGCTTTTTTTTTTTTGTTCTATTTAGCACAAAATGTGTTTTTCCTGCAGTTGAGAAAGTCAAAACAACTGAGAGTGTTCAGCTCAAGCTCGCTTGAGAGTGAACATTAACTTGACAATAAAACCTTCTCTGTTAACCTTTAAGAGGAAGCAATGAAAATGCTGAAAATTGTTTTAAAACCTTTGCCTTTAAAGCATTTTTGTGTACTCGTAGCAGTAAATATTCACACACAGAAGGAAATCACTTTATTATTGTGTTCTCATGGAAAGTTCCCTGCCCCTTTCAGGGGCTTGGAACGGGATGAGCTTTAAGGTCCCTCCCAACCCAAACCATTCTGGGATAATGAACTGTTGCTGCACAGAAAAGATGGAGAACATGGAATTTTCAGGACTGAGTATTGCATTGTGATTTTTCTGACAAGGTGCAATCCACGAGCGAGTGTTTTTTCCATATTTCACAAGCCAGGTAGAAATTTTCTTCAGAGAATCATGGAATGGGTTGGGTTGGAACAAACCTTAAAGCCCATCCAGTTCCAACCCCCTGCCATGAGGGAACCTTCCACCATCCCAAGGTGCTCAAGGTTTCTTCAGTGAAGTTCTCTTTAGAGTCTGATGAGAGAAAGAGTTTGGAAAATTCTGAATAAGCTTAGATTGGGGTAGGAAAGGAGCTGAGTGGGATCTACAGTAACATTTCTTGTTTAGGGAGTCTTTTGTTGTTTTATCTGCTCACAACATTTGGGGAAGTGGCTGAAAACCACCGTGGGCTGAGTGTTGGCAATCAAACTCACACAGATCCATCCTCTACAAAGAATTAAAAACAAAGGGGTGAAAATCATAGGAAATCTATTCCTGGCTGGCTGGGCCAAATGTGAGTGTTCCCAATGTGCTGTTTGGGATTTGTGAAGTGCTCAGATCAGGGAATTCCCAGCCCTATCCTTGTGCTGACAACGGGATTTATGCTGGAGGAAGTTCACTGTGTTAAGAGCTGGACCTTTCAAAGCTCACAATTCTGCTGGTAAGTTCAAAATAAGGCATAAATGTTCATTATTCTCTTGGCTGTAAAGAAAACGTTTCTGGTGCTGTTATTAAGATGTATTTGTGACTAGCTGGGTTGAAAATCTGCACAGCCTTCCCCCAGAATACTCGGGGAAACACAGGATTTAAGAGTTTCCTTTTCTAATTTGTGGGGAATTAGTTCCTGCTCCATAATTTGTCCCAATCTGCCATGACAAGACCTGTAACCCTGTAATACCTACATTTGTACCTATTAATTTGTCATATTGTCCCTCGTCAAGATGAATGGCGGCGGCAGCAATCTCAGAACACCGAAATCCGGGTTCAGTAAATCACATTTGGGGTTGATTTATTTTGTTTTAAAACTTTTTGGTAATTAATAAATAAGCTTTTTTTCCCTGTTTTGGGGAGCACAGCTGTGTTGTGGTTGCTCAAAATCACCACTCTCTCAACAAAGTCCTCTTCTCAGGGGGTTGGGTGGAGAGCTGATGCGAGGTTTCACACAATTTAGTCAAAAAAACCCCTAAACTAGGATGCATCTTTTATGATATTGATTTAAAAAAAATTCTTGAGTTTATTTTAAGGAGGGGTCAAGGGGAAAAAAACCCTGTTCTTCATGTATCTTCTATGATGATTTAAAAAAAAATCTCGAGTTTATTTTAAGGAGGGGTCAGGGGGGAAAAAAAAGTTCTTCATATAAACCTCTGCATATAACACCTCTCATTCCCTTTCGTTGCACACTATAAAATAACAAAAATAAGATCTGGAACTCGGCTTCTCCCCGGCACCGGAGCTTTCCCCGGGACACCGAAGCGCGGCGGGGGATGGAGGGGATTGTCCTGGCCGCTGGGACCCGTGGCCTGCCAGGAACTCACCAGAGCTTGTCCCTCACTGCCCTCCGGCTTCGCTCAGTAAATGTTTCCTCACGCTTTCTTTTTTTTTATTATTTTTTGCAAATCGTTACAATTCGGCTTCTTTAACGAAACGCAGAACCCTCGGGCGCTGCCGTCACCTGCCGTTGGCGATGATGACGGAGGTCCCGATGTAGTGGGGCAGCGCGGATTCCCTGTGGGCTTCCGGGGAGGACGCCGAGGAGGGGCTCTGGTTTTTGTAGATGAACGCGTTGACCTCCTCGGGGCCGTAGCCGTAACTCTCCCCCACGTGTCCCGCGGCCGCGCAGGAGGAAGTCTGGAAGGCCCCGTGCTTGGCCAGCACGTGGTGGTAGTTGAGGAGCACGAAGGGGACTTGCCCCGAGGGCCTCACCTCCGTCAGCCGCTCGCTTTCGGCCTCGTGCTCGAGCTTCGCGCTCATCCTCCCGCCGCCGTCCGGGTCCTCCAGGCTGCCTGGGTGGTGGCTGACGTGCCCGAATTTGGGCTCTTTGACGCAAATCCTCCTGCCCTGCTCGTAGACCGAGGGCACGGGCAGCAGGTGGCTCAGCTGTCCCACGGCTTTGGCCTGGCAGCACTCGGATTTGGGCAGCAAGGGGTTGGAGAAAGAGCCCTCGCTGATGCTCATTTTCTCTTGCAGGTCTCTGTTAAAAGCCAGCTTGTTCTCCTCTTTGATGAGGTGGGCAGGGGGCTGCAGCCTGGGCTCTGCTTTGTTGTGTTTCAGGACGCCGGAGTCGTAAAGCTCCTCTTTGTACCTGCCCGGCACGGGCGCGGTGCAGCTGGGGAAGGGCTCGGGCAGGGCGTCCTGGCTGTACCTCCTGTTGGATAAGGGGACTGGCAGGGAAGAAAAAATGAGTTAATTACTGACAACGAGCCTTTGGAGTAATTATAAATCACTGACATTATTAGCATAGTTAAATCAGGGGAATTAAACCAAAGAAACGTCAGGAAATACGACCTGAAATCAAAAACCTTGGCTTTAATTAAGCTCTTTCCAGAGGTTTAGCAAAGGATTTACTAAAAGCTGGGTAACGTTGGTACCTATCAATGATTCCATGATTAAAATAGTGGAATTATTTTAATCATATCATAATAACCAGAATAAACAGAAATAAACTGAATTTATTCTTCCTGTCGCTGTGGGAGTGCATTGGACACTTGTCCTTGCAAGGAGAACATCTAACTCCCAGGTTGGACTCAGTGATCTCAAAGGTCTTTTCATTTTACAGAATTCTGTTGATTCTGTCATTCATGGCATTTCTTTGGGGTGTATTTAATACCTAGATAAGATATGAGAAGGTGACATGTCGTTATCTAATTAGTGAAATCTCTTTGTGATACCCAGAGTGGGTCACGTTAAAGACTTTGCTCTTTCTCTCTGAAAAACTGACATTTTTCTTTGCTCTTTCTTTGCTCTTTCTCTCTGAAAAACTGTATTAAAAACATCTCTTGAAAAGCAACATGAACACCTCTTCAGGAGCGCTGTATCTCTGCTTTTAAGGTATCACCATGTAATAAAGGTAGATAAAATATAAATATGAGTTACAACATGCACAGAGACTTTGAATGGGGGAGAAAAAATTGGGTGTTCTTAGAGAATCAGAAGCCAAATTGGTAATTTCTCAAGAGTATGAACCTAGGATGTCTGTTCAGGCTTTTCCTCTAAGATATATTGAGCAGGCTCAGTTTTCTCCTCAGTTTCTGCACGGCAGCTGAACTCTTGAAGCAATTTGAGTTGTTTTGATCATTTTCTGCTTGGCTTAGGAAGCTTTTCCTTTCTGTGCTCTCCTGTCCACAAGTGGTGAGGGAAAAGGCCCCTGCTTTTCTCCTGTACCATACGAGTAATCATTTTTTTGCACTCTCCTATGAACAGTTTGTGAGTTAAACAGCTCCTCCAAGGCACGTTTGAAAGTTTTATGTTAAAGGAAGAATGGCACACTGAGCAAATTTCTCAAGTTAGACCCAAACTCTTGTTTTGTGTGAGGTTCACTGGAAGCCCTGGCCACTTTAGTGCCTTTTTTTTAAATGGATTTTCTGTTTTTCCAACGATTTTATTCAACATCTTAAAAGTTTTGGAGTTTCCTTCTATTGGTTGCTGATGTAACTGTGCCCATTAATAATTAAATATTCCCTGTGCTGTAATAGACTGGCAAAGCCTTCATGGATAACAGAGGAAGCAAAAATAGCTCAATTGTACCTTTATTTTTTTTTTTAATATGCAGAGCTCCATTAATTTCAGAGGGAGTTGCACCACGTAATTAACACCAGAATTTAAACAGGAATCTGGTTCCAATTTCTTCTTCACCCTCCTAGAAACAATAACCTTTCAAGTTATTCTTTTCCATTTCTGTGTATATATTTTGTCCCAAGAAGTAGAAGCTGAAGGAAGCTGAGTTCTCATGTGCTGTTGAAAAATCCCAAATCCCTTTCAGATCCCAAATCCAACCAGGGTTCAGCCACGTGCTTGAGAAGAGCTTGGAAATTTTACTGGGGTAGTTCCTTGCTCTGATTTTAACTCCACATTTGGTGTTTTTACCATGAAATAAATAGAGATGCTGAGAGCCACTGAAATGTAAATAATATGGTTGAACAATCAGGTGTTCTGGGTTTAAGATGTCCACAGGAGGGATGGGTTTGTCCTCCTTCAGTGTGAAGTGTTTTCATTTTATGGCTTTTCTCTGATTCCTGAACAAAATATTGTCCTTTTCCATAATAGAGCCCAAGAGAACCTGGAAGAAGCTGAGGCATCACAGCCACCACTTGGCCTCTGCTTTGTCACCTTTAATTTTGTAATCTCAAATCCTGCTGGGCTGAGGGTGAACCATCAGGTTGTAAATCACAGAATCACAGAGTGGTTGGGTTGGAAGGGACCTTAAAGCTCATCCCATTCCACCCCTGCCATGGGCAGGGACACCTTCCACTGTCCCAGGCTGCTCCAAGCCCCAATGTCCAGCCTGGCCTTGGACACTGCCAGGGATCCAGGGGCAGCCACAACTTCACCTCACTCAGAAGCCTCCCCACCCTCTGAGCAAAATATTTCTTCCCAATCTCTAATCTGACCCCTCCCTCTGTCAGTTTAAAACCATTTTCCCTTGTGCTGTCACTCTCTGCCCCTATAAAAAGTCCCTCTCCCTCCTGTTTCTCCTCTGTGTCAAACAAGGCAAAAATAGAAGAGGTCTTAATAAAATCCCTGCCCATTAAAAGAGATTTTTTTAGATTATCTCAGTCTCTGTGCTGTGTCCTGGTCTGAACCCTAATTTCAAATCATCCAAGGCATGGGCTGATTGTTCTCCGTTCTTCTCCCTCCAAAAACAAAGGTGAGACAAAATGATCTCCCAGAGCTCTTTGTCTCCAGTGGCATCCCCTTTGCAAAATGTCATTTCTTCCTTCCTTAGCAGGCCCTGGCTAAACTTGGGGAAGTTTTTTCCACAGATTTTCTCAGTGTTTTTCCTCATTTCCTGACTTTTGCATGATTAGTGCCACAAAGCTCCACACAGGCAGTCCAGAAGGGCCGACAGCACCAGTGAGTGACCAGCGGGTCCCGTGGTGCC
This sequence comes from Aleadryas rufinucha, assembly GCA_013397815.1. Taxonomy (NCBI): domain Eukaryota; kingdom Metazoa; phylum Chordata; class Aves; order Passeriformes; genus Aleadryas; species Aleadryas rufinucha. The sequence goes on from VZTH01004026.1 coordinate 52,289, forward strand.
CACAGCAGCAGTTTCTCCATTCCAGGGCACAAAGGAAACTTCCCTGACCAAGAAAACAGTTGCCTTCACTGAAATGATTTTTTTTTTTTTTGATGACTAGGCCAGCTGGGAAAAAGTGGAAGAAGCTTCAAAACCAGATCCCGAAGCAGAAACATCTGATTTGCAGGCAGTCGTATCTGCTACGTGCTTCTTCAGAGCTTTGATGGCTTGGCACGATCGTCCTCCGATCTCTGATCTCTCCAAAAGGAGCAATTTTCCATGGAGAAAAATGTCTTTGGCCCACGGCGTTTTTGGCAGATGCTGCCGTGGATGTGATGTGGAATGGCCCTCGCATCCAACCCGGCTGCCAGATGTCATATTTGGCATCGCCTTTGGATCGAAGATGGTGATGCTAAGCAGATCCTCCCTGCTTTGAAGCTTCCCTGGCTGTCAGTCCTCCAGTGAGCCACTGGAAAAAAGCAGCAGTTGACAAGCTAAGGGAGATCAGATGCGATTCCCAGCAAACAAAAAGAAACGTCGCTTCCAAAAGTTCGGGATTCAGCAAAAGCGCGACGGCGCTGACTCCACCTGAGGAGGAAACGAGGCTGCAAAAATTGGGTGTAAATCCTGTCTGTAGGGGATGCTCTGATCTCCTTTCCCCTTTTGCCATGATCTCTGACCAGCCCTGAGTTTGGCCATCTTTTTTTTCCTCCTAAATAATGCAACTCAAAGCGCTTCTGCAGAGAATTAATTGTAGCAAGCCAGCTTTCATCAAATGCCCGATAAACATCCATAATAAATATCCATGAAAATGCATCGAAATGCTCAAAGGGGAGCCCACATATCCCAACTCCATCAGCAAAACCTTCACTAGAAGCAGAATAAGAAATAAGGTAATAATCTGGTGTTGCAGCTCCATTTTCCTCCTGAAGAGGAAATGGTGATGTGGAAAGAGATTGAAAAATAGCAGCAGTTTCTTGCAGGTTTTTTTATTGGGATTTTATTTTTTTACCCTATTCCTGCACACTGACTGAGGGTAGGCAGGATTTATTTCAGATTTATCCTTATCCTCAAAAGATGTAGGAGTTTTTTTAATTATTTTTTTTCTTTTCTTTTTTGCCCCCACACAGCATCTTTAGAAAGGACAAAACCATTTCCTATTTTTGGCCTAAAACTCCTCCTTTTCCCCCACAGTCCATAACAGCGACCAAAGGAAGCAGCAAAATTGAGGAGCACGAGCTGAGGAAAAGCATTGAACCTGCTCTAGGCTGTGAGCAGAGCTTCACTCTTGCTCCTTTTCAACCTAAACACAGGAAAGTGAATTAAAATGCTGCTCTCAGGGAGGTGAGGTCCATCATGGGTGAGGTCAAACCATCCCGTGAAGGACAAAACCCCGGGCAGAAATCACTTGCTGCTCTGTGGGAAATCTGAACTCTGATTTTTTGTTATCTGATCAAAATATTTTGATATCTGCTCAAATCTGAAATTTGATATCTGGTACTATCTTCTGTCTGATGGAGCAAGCCCAGCTTTGAATATCTTTATGTTTTAATCTATTTATATTTTAATATTCCCTTTGGATCTTGAATATCCACGCCCATAAGTGAATAAACGATTCTGGTACCTAAGAGCCTACCTTGAGACTACCTAAATATTCTTATTTTAGATTTCCACTACTGCTTCCTCCATTCCAAGGAAGGAGGGTTTCCATCTGACTTCACAGCAGTCCTCATCAGTGATTTTTAATTAATGAAAATGATGGATGCAGGTAGATGTGGATGAGATCCAAGGATTGGCTCTGGATTGGAAAGGGATAAACTGGAGTGCTGCTTAGTGGAGTTTAATGAAGGGTTTCCTGGGAGTTCTGTAGCAGCTGAATTCTGAATTCTGCACTTGTTGATGTTCTCTGACACTTTCAGATACACTTTAAATCACAAAACCCCCGTATTTAATATGAATAAACTGGGATGTGGTGGGGTTTTATATTTTTTGCATATTTTTGGAACAGCTTTTTGTACAAACCTCACAGTTTCTGAAAGCAAAGCGGGGAAGAGGAGGGAAATCCAGGCCAACCAAGGCTGGTTTTGCTAAAATCAACAGCAACCTGAAATCTCAGCAGAACTTTCGAGGTTCATTCATGAGAGCAGTTAAATTCAGAGTTGTGTTTGACTTGAAGGGGAAGCTGGATCAGGGGAGCAATTAATGCTATTAATTGAGTTAAAGGTACGCTTGACACCATCCCGAAACAGCCTGAATTGCCAGAGCCTGGTTTGTCCAAACATTTTTGTTTCTTTAGCTGATTAACATTGTTCCTTGCCCATCACAACTTGATTCAGGTTTCATTTTCGAGCTTGGGACAGCTCTGAGACCTGGAGTGTTTATAACGAGAGATCAACCTCTGCCAAAACCACTGCAACAAACCCTGTTCTGGTTGAATACAGGGGAAATAAATGGCTTGGACAAGATGATCTCCTGAAGTCCCTTCCAACCCTAATTATCCTGTGATTCTGTGATTAGAAGGTATTTTGAGCATCTTTACATTTGGTTGTTTTATGATTTTTCAGCGTTTTTTTCTTATAGGTTTCCACCTCAGAGAGGTCAATGCCTTCCTTCAAAGCATTTCTATCCCTGACATCTGTACAGGGAAATAATGCAGGTGATGGGGAACATTTTCAAATTCAGAATTATCACCAAGTAAAGCAGAATTATTACTCTGTAAGGTAAAGACATTCGGAGTGGCTTCGTGCTGAGAAAGGACAACCTTCAATTGTTATGGAAACAGATGGCGTTTATTTTAATTTCTCTATTAAAATTACCAAAAACTATTCTGGAGCTGAAGCAGGTTTTGTTGAAATTTCTCTTCAGCCATGACTTACCTGGGAAATTCCTCTTGAGTAACTCTGAGAGTGCAAAACATGAGGGAAAACCGTGCCGGTATTGAAGGAGGAGCTCTCACTGTGCTGCTCTAAAAGCGACTCTGGTGAGCGCATTTTCGCGACTGACGCTTTGACAACGCTCCCAACCGAGTGCTGACGGCAGCGGGAAGAAGGAACACGGGAACACCGCGAACACCACGCTTGTTACACTTCCCTGCCTCTGATTCCCCGCGTTCCCCAAACCCCGCTTTTGAACCGCCACCGCAAATCCTCCTTCTGAGCTCCTCCTCTTCGCTCGGAGCGACACCCACCTTCGTAACCCTGGGCGAGGTTGTGCCTGATGATGTTCACGGGCTGCTCGGGAAGGGTTTTGGATGGAGACTGGCCGCTGGGAACCAGGGGGTTGGCGTAGTGCCACTGGCACTCGCCGTTGGTCTGCAGCGCGCCCAGGAAGAGCCGCGCCACCTCGCAGGGCGCCCCTTGGGCCTGCCCGAACTTTGCGGGCAGCATCTGCTTCTTGCCACCGAAGACGTGGGAATCCACAGGGAAGTGTCCGTAGTGGTAGGAGAAGGGCAGGCTGTAGGGAGGGGCGTACAAGAGCTCGCTGCTCTCCGAATGGAAGTTCTGTTCCTGAATGGCGGCGGCGGCGCTGGCGGCGGGGCTGGAGCGCCAGCTCCCCACCTGGCTGCATTCCAGTTTGTCTGCTTGGAATGAGCTGTATTGCTGGGGGGAAAGGGGGGGAAAGAGCAGGGGAAGAGAGTTAAAGGAGGAGCTTTTATAGGGAGCTACAGAATGTATCACGCAGGCACCCAGAGCTGGGCCTCGCTGGCTCGAGGGACGGACTGAGTGGTGCGTTTGAAGTTCCCTTCGTCACAACTTGGCCTTCACATGGGAACAGAAAAACTGCTCTGGTTTGATAATTTTGACAGTTCTATTTTACAGAATCACAGGATTAAGGTTGGAAAAGCCCTCCCAGCCCATGGAGGCCAAGCTGTGCCCGATGCCCACCTTGTCCCCAGCCCAGAGCACTGAGTGCCACATCCAGGCATCCTTGGACACCTCCAGGGATGGCGACTCCAAACCTCCCTGGGCAGCTCTTTCCAAGGCCTGACCTCCCTTTCCAGGAGGAAATCCCTCCTGACATCAAGAACTCCACACACCAGCAGTGAATGACACACGTCCTACACCAGCACAAATTTGACAGCACAATTCCAAGTACAGGATTTTCTTCTTTTTGCCAAGGAAGGACGTTGTGGTTAAAGTGCTTTACACACTCCATATCCCAAAAGTTTTACATCACTTGCCAGAGCTGGTTTGTGCTACCTGTACTTTCCACCCCAAAACCCAAAAGGGTCTAATTGGATTCTGCTTTCTGAGGGATTTCCTGAGGAAGACAATGCTATAGTCAGTTTTATAGTAAACCCAGTCCTGGATTATCCCTAGACTGTCCCAAGCACTCCGTGAGAACAACTGGAAATTAAATATTGCTGGAGAAGTTACCTGTGGTGGGTATGGAGTTGTTCTGAGTTTTGCCTTCATTTTATTACTTTTGGGTTTTACAATTTTCCTTGTTTCCTGCGAGGTAGGTACTGAGTTTCTGCATGAAAACTGTGACTTGGAAATGGTAACCTGGTCCAGTGACAACTGAAGTTCCTTGTACTCAATATCTCTGCAAAAGAACAGCCCAAGAAATTATACAGCAAAATCTAAAATAGCTCCTGTAAAAAAAAAAAGGTTAGCCTTCACAATGCTTTAATTTTCACTCTTCCAAGATTTTCACTGAGTCTGGGGATGTCAGGAGGCAGAGAATCTTGTGGGGTGACCTCATTCCCATGCAAGTCTATCAAAAAATTCCACTGGGAATCACATTAACACCTTTGGATGCAGTGTCCCCACTGTCTGAGCCTGAGCTGTGCCACCTTCCCTCAGCCATCTGTGGCTCCCAATGGTTTGGCATCATGGAAAGACAGAGATCAATGAATCTGTCTCCTGCTCGGTCAGGAATTGGTCTCACAATGAACCCTGAGGAAAGGAAAAGGAGCAACATTCCTTCCCTGTCAGCACCATGTGCTTGTTACTAAACCACATAGCTGAAATGTTGGTTTTGATCAAAAAGTCACAGAATCATCAAGGTGGGAGGAGACCAGGATCACCCAGTGCCACCCCAGCAGCACCAGCATCACCCCAAACCCTGTCCCCAAGGGCCACATCCAGACTCCTCCTGAACACTCCCACACACAGTGACTCCACCACTCCCTGGGCAGCTCATCCCAAGGCCTCACCGCTCTTTCAAAGGTAAAAAACCCTTCTAATCTCTAATCTGAGCCTCTCCTGACAAAATTAATTAAATTTCCTCTCCTCCTTTCCCTTGGGACACGGCAGCAGAGCCCGACCCCCCCTCACTGCCCCTCCTGTCAGGGAGTTGTGCAGAGCCACAAGGTCCCCCCTGAGCCTCCTTTTCTCCAGGCTGAACACCCCCAGCTCCCTTATAAAATGTTTTCCAGACCCTTCACCAACTCCACTGCCCTTCCCTTGACAAGATGAAGATTTGTACAACAATGATAACAATTGATACAATAATGTTTTCTCTCAGCGAAAGAGGTGGCATCACGTGAACAGAGAAAGCTGCAACGCGCGAGCGCAGAACGACGCCGGGAGGGCACCAGCGAGGAAAACTCGGCGGATTTGATCATTAACGAGTCAATTAGCGATAACAGGTAATGGTACAAAGTATTTGGACTTACGTAAGGACATAATTGACACTCACTATGCAGTGAGGCCGTGACGAACGGCTGTTGTGCACGATGGTGGCGTAGCTCTGCACCCACACCCAGCCTCCCTGCTTGGACAGCAGCCGGTAGTACTTGGTGGTCACTTGGCCTTTCACCAGCACTGTGGGCACAAGAAAAAGGAAATTCAAAAAAAAATTTCATGTTTTTTGGACTCATGACCGCACCTTGGAGAGGTTTGCTTGCAAGTCAAGGGCTTTTCTCCCTCGCAGAATCGCGGAATTAACTAGGCTGGAAAAAACCACAGAATTAACTCACAGAATTAACTCAAAGACTGGAAAAAAACTTTGAGATCATTGAGGCCAGCCTGTGTCCTAACACCCTCCTTCCCCTTCCTAAAATCTCCTCCTCCCACCAAACTTTAAATAACCCCACTTCAAAATTCTCTCTGTGTTGATTCATAACATCACATTATTATTTATACAAAATACGTTGAAAACTCCTAAGTTTTGTCTTCCTTCTTCTCTGGGTCACCTACGGTCACATTCATCACAAACACTGCTTTAAAATTTCTAATTGCAGAAGAAAACCTCAAGGCAGCAGAAGTATTTTGAAGTGGACACAACTCTTTTGAAAGGATGAGAGGAAATGGCCTCAAATTGCACCAGGGGAGGGGCAGATTGGAAACTGGGAAAGAAAATTTCCCTGGAAGAGCGGTGAGGCCTTGGAATGAGGTGCCCAGGGAGTGGTGGAGTCACTGTGTGTGGGAGTGTTCAGGAGGAGTCTGGATGTGGCCCCTGGGGACAGGGTTTGGGGTGAAGATGGGACTGGATGATTCTGAAGGTCTCTTCCAACCTGGATAATTCTGTGATTCTGAGATTTTTTCCAGATTATTTGGAAGCACTTCTCTCATAGCTTGACAGATTGTCGTGTATTTTGCAATGTATTTTATTCTTTGATGGGGTTTTTTTCCCTCTGTAAGCTCTACCTCATGAAGGGTGATTTAAAAGGGTAAAATGAAAATGCTCTTTGGTTGTGAAGCACCCAAACAAAGACAAGGACAGAGAGGGGAATCTGATATCTGATAAATTCACCAGACATGTAATCCTCCCCAAGCTATTTTGGATCCTCTGTGAACAAGGATGTTTTGGCAGGAGGTTGTGCTGTAACAGGAGTTGTGCAGCATCCCTAAATATTTAATCCAGCCACAAATATTTCTGGTTCAGTGCCAGGCCTTTATCTCAGGATCCACTGGAAGACAATGCCCAGCCTTTGAAGCTGGTTCTTCTCTTGTGTGGCCTTGGATCATTCCTCTGGGAAACTCCATCTCCTTACCCTCCTATACAGTTATTTATTGTAAATTAGGAAATCATGGACGGAGCTCGCTGGACAAATTGTGTTCAAAAAAAGTGAGCCATGGCAGAAATTCCTTTCTGTAAGTGTGATTAAGAAATGGAATCTAGACCTTCTCTCTGTCAGTTTAAAACCACTCCCCTTGTCCTGTCACTTTTTGCCCATATAAAAGTCCCTTTCCCTCCTTTTCATCCGTTCCCTTATGGTACTGGAAGACTCAGTGAGGTCTCCCCAAGGTCTGGAGCATAAGGACCACCTCCCTGGACTGCTTCCTCTCCTGTCCATTGCACATCCCAGCATATTTAAGCTTTCCTTCAAATCCAGTTTTATCTCCCAAAGAAAATCAGGCTCCTATTAAATGGACAGGTCTTCCTGGAAGTGTCAACTCTTCCATTTTAGGATGAGGTGCCTGTTTGTTCAGAAGGCAACAAAATGAACAAAAACATCTACAACTGTCTGCAGCTCCCATCTCTGCTCGCTGTGACCTGACAGCACCCGGGGAGTGGCTGGAGTTGGGCCAAGGGGGGTTTAGGGTGGATTTTAGGGAAAGGTTCTTCCCCCAGAGGGTGCTGGGCACTGCCCAGGCTCCCCAGGGAATGGGCACGGCCCCGAGGCTGCCAGAGCTCCAGGAGCGTTTGGGCAGCGCTGCCAGGGATGCCCAGGGGGGGATTGTTGGGGGGTCTGGGCAGGGCCAGGGGTGGGACTGGATGATCCCTGGGGGTCCCTTCCCACTCAGGATATTCCATCTGTTTGGGGTCCTGCAGAACATTCAAAACCCCACCCTCCATGTCACCAAGCCACTGCTGTTTGGGGTTTGAAATCCCTCTTAGATATCAGCTTTTTGCCTTCTCCTTGCTGGTGTCCCTTTTCACCCCGACATTTCTACATGGAATTCTCCATGGGATGAGGGTGTGCAGATGTAGATACAGTAAAGGAAATCATGAGGAGTGTGTGTGTAAATAAGTAAACACACCTACAAAATATAAAGGCATTTGTAATTTTTAAGTGCAATTTATCACTGCAAGTTGAAAGTCTTGGAGGGGCTACTCAAAGATTCAGTCTGACAACGTCAATTAAGTCTGTTCTAAAATTATTTGTTAATAATGATCTCTGTGCCATGGATTTACTGTTCCTTGGTGCTCTATAATTGTGGATGGTGCTCTGTAGTTGTGCTGCCCCATCCCTGGCAGTCTCCCAGGCCAGGTTGGATGGGGCTTGGAGCAGCCTGGGATGGTGGAAGGTGTCCCTGCCCATGGCAGGGGGTTGGAATGAGATGATCTTCAAGATCCCTTCCAACCCAAACCATTCCGTGATTCTATGATTTGGTGATTCGTTCTATAATCCAAATGGTCCTGCTCCAGGAAATGATCTTTACATTTTAGCACAGGCCATGTAACAGGTAATTTTTGGAATGGGGTCTGGGCTTTTCAGAACTAGGTCTTTGTGCTGGTTTAATGAGCACGTTTTCCTTCAGTTCAAAATGCTTTGCCACTCTCAGTCTTCCGAAGGAGAAATTAAAGCTGTCATGGATCACTGACTATAACAAAGTTCTTCCGTGTGCTTTGGGACCAGTTTTGGCTTTCTTCCTCTCTCACTGATTTTTTTTTAAAATCCCTGTTTTAGCCCTGCAGTTAAGACAGTGTTTGAAAAGATGTGAAAACCACTGAGGGCTGCAGTGTTCAGCTTTCCTTCCTAATTATATAGATTAACCAGTTTTTCTCCGGGGATGGGGGAGGACTCCGCGTCTCCTGCTTTTTTAGCAGTCTGGGGGAAGTCTGACCTTGGCTAAGGGACAGTAACTGAGACAGAAAGTGAGGTCAGCTCCCATCTGGCTCTGTGCTCAGCTGCCCTGTTCGATGCTGAAAAGGAAACCTCAGGAATGGGAGCGAGGCAAATCCACCACCCAGACGACGTGGGCAGGCTCCGACTTCTTGGTGGCCTCTGCTGCAGTCCAAAAGGGAGGATTCCGTGGCTTCAGCCCCGGCCCTTGGATGTGCCCTCTGGAACTGGGTGTTCCAGTGCTGTGGCTCGCTGCTGGTTTCGCTGGGAAGCTGGAAAAGGCACTGGGCTGTCAGACAGGACGATGTTCCAAGGCTCCACCAGGCTCCCCGGTGTGTGGCCGGGAGTTCCCAGCCTGCACTGAAGGATTCCACTCCAAGGAATGGATTTCTTGGTTCCACACTGGCAGCAGATCCTGTTTGAGCCGTCCTGGCGTGTCACTGGCCCAGCCCCTGGGCAGGGCACGGTGCCCAGCAGACTCTTTTCTTCTCTGACCTCTTAAAATCTGGTGCTGCTCCGCCAGGAGGTTTGAGTGCTGGGGAAGCAGGAGCAGACCCAACACCAGAGATGGTGGAACTGAGCTTTGCTGTAAAATGAGCCCTATAAATACATAGGGTGACTTCCAGGGAGCAGGAGGAGGGTTTGGTGGGGACACCAGCTGGGCTGGCCCAAGGCACAGGGACCTGAATCCTGTTAAAGTGGGAAGAGCAGGGATGTTGTAGCACGTGGGACGCCCAAAATCCCCCTCACAATGGTACAAACGAAGGGATTTCTCTGAGGGCACAAAGATATTTTGCCCATACAGCCTCTGTGCCCCGTATTTTAGGATGCAGGATCCTTGGGCAGGGCCTGGTTATTTGTGTGGCCACATTTCAGGGCAAACACTGTGTGTATTAACGGGGCTCTAGGAATAAATCTCACCGCTTCAAACGCCAGAAGTGTTTTCCTGGAGCTGGAAGCCAATCAAATGTTTCAAGCAGGAAACTCTCTTTGCTGCCAGCACACCTTAGGCAAATATTCACATCTACATTTCCCTCCTAGCTTGATGTTCTTGTTCTAGCCCTCCTAACTTGTTCCCCTCACTGTTTCCTTTGTTTTATTCTCTGTGCTGCCTCACTCAAAATTCAGCTGCTTCAGCTCTTCAGTTTGGGATTTTTTTTTTTTCTCTTTAAAAAAGCAAATGGTTATCCTAGTTTAGGGTTGCTTATATATTTTTTTTTCCCCCTTAATACCCTTATTAGGTGCAAGATGTTTCTCGTTGGATTTCTGCGTCAGGTGACACTTCATCATCAGATTGCTTTATAGAATGGTACAACAAACCTGCCAGCCTTTTTCTGTTCATGTTCCTCAGACATTTGCTGATGGATGCTGGGGGAGCTCTCACAGTGCTCCCCAGAGGGACTTTGTGCACTTTACATCTGGTTTAATAATTCCTGTTACTTGGTATTCCAACCATGACCCTGCACTGTTCCCACCGTTGCCCAAGCATTACTCGTTATTTTGTGCTTCTTGGGATTTATCTGCTTTCATAAATTCCTATGCATGGCTCACATTTTTCTTCTGGTTTTAAAGTTTGCAGTAATTTATCTTCAATCTACAGAACTGCTCTTAGTATCCTATTTGGCTGAGGGGTTTTTTTTTTCCCCTCGTGGAAGGATGTGGTGGGTAATTCAGTGAACATGATTTGTCTCTTCATTTAAAACTCCAGTCGTGCACGGGTCAAGCTGGCAGCCACAGAATTATCCATGCTGCTGCTCTGAAGTGGAAAACTGTTTTGCAGAGGTGATTGTGGCTCTAGTGGCATCATCTCCGTGCTGGTTGATGAAGGAATTTCAAATAGTCTGGTGGAAATACTGAGCATATTTTGAACAGGTCAAAAGTCCCATCCAGATGCAGATGTCACCACTACAAACAGGGTGCCCCTGATGGGATATTCCACGTGCCCTGGTCATTCTTTTTTCCAGTTCTCAGTGGTATTCAAAAGTGTTTTGGTAAATCTGAACTTGCTGCAAAGATCAGCTTTTGCTTTCCCAGGTGTAGCACCCCCTGGCACCGGTGGAATTCAGCACTTGGAATTTCAGCTCGGACTTGCCAAGCACAGCTACAGCCTCCTTGACATTCCAGCTCCTCGTGAATAGCACACACTAACGGGAAGAAGGAAGCCTAAAAGAAGGATTTGACTCTGGCTGCTTCCAGCCTACAGGAGCAATCTGGAAAAAAAATTCCCTGACATTGGTTTTTGGATGTCATCTTTGCCTCGTATGGGTTGCAGCAAACGGAGCCAAATCCAGAGTTCAGCCATCCCCTCAATTTGCTTTTCAAATTAATGTGCTACTGAATGAACTCCTTCCCAGATCCAGATGTTTGAAGATATGATTAGTGACTCTGTTGGAAGATGGGAAATTATTAAATGTGTCATTTTTTTCCTGACAATCCGTTCTCCGAACCTCATCCACATGCTATTAATGAATGTCCCTCTGAGGAGTTTTTGGGATTGCATTCCCTTCAAACACGGCATGGTTATTACTAACATATTTCAGAGGAATGCAGAGCTGCTGCATAGTTTTTGCTTTAACAGCAGAGGCTAGTAAAGTTCAGATTTTCCCCTCTCGCTCCCTTGCTCTTTTGGTTTTCTTTTCCTTCAAGAGATCACAACCCAGAATCAACTCCAACTACTCAAAATAGCCTGGATCCCCTAAGTACAAAGATAAAACTGGCCAGATAAGTTGGTTTGGGTGGGTTTTCTTTTCAGAAGCACGGCATATTGACTATCCAGCTTATTTACACAATTAATGGTTTCCTGAAGTGATAGCCAAGAGCTTTTGAAAATCTGTCTCCAGTCAAGATTTGGAAAGGATTTTTTTCTGCTTTCCAGCACGGTGCTTGTTCCCTGCAAAACTTCTCGCTGTACTTAACTTATTTCATAGAATCACAGAATGGNCTCCAGCCCGGGTACTTACAGAGATGGTGAGCGTATCTCAGGTGGAAAACGTCACAGCCGTGGACGTGGTGGTAGAGGGTTTTTTCTATCAGATCCTGGGGTTCGTATCCAGTTAATTCCGTGACCCTGGGAAAGGAAGAACGTGTCATAAACAAAACCTCCAGGAATATTCAGTTTCATTAACCTAACGTTTGATTGTGCCAACAAATCAGGTGCCCTGAAAGCTGCGGGACGAAATGTTAGTTTTGGAAAGAGAAACCTCACCTTTACAAGAAAATAAACCCTTTCAGCCCAGCCAAAGCAAGGTGCAGCTTTTCCCTGGTACACCCAGGCAGGAAAAAGAGCTCTTTTACTGATTTCCACCTTGGGCTTTTGCCACTGCCGTGCAGGATCCTTCGCTCAAAGTTCCACTCGAGGAGCTGCTCGTGAAACAATAAAACCTCTCTTGTGGGCTGCTGACAGGTTTTCATTTGCTTTTGCAAAGCTGTGAGGGTAGAAGGTGTGTTGGGCCACAGGAGCTGTGATCATGGCCTGTGAATAAATTCAGGCTGGTGCCTAAGAGGAGAAAAAAGCAGGAGCTTATTCCAGCTGAGAATGTGGAAAGACAAGGAGGTGTGAAGACCACAGGGTGAGGGAAGGAAAGCCGAGGCAAGACTTCCAAAAAATTATCCCAGAAGTAGAAGAATGGAAGGAATTGGAAACAGCAGCATCTCTGCAGATGTTGAAGAGCCAGATACAGAGGGCAGACTCACCCTGGGTCAGACCTGGAGAGTCAAAGTTTTGTTTCAAAATGGACTTTTGTTTATTTGGTTGAGGAAAAAATAGTCCTTAAAGTACAACGTGCCACTCAGCCAAACTGGGCTTGTTTACCCAGGGTTGTTGGGGGGATTTTGTGCTGTCCTGGGCTTTCTTTGCCTAAAAAAGGCAGAACAGTGAGGAATGTCTACATCGACAATGACACAGTCCCTTAGCAGCTGAGCTGGCAGGAAAATTGTCCCTGCTGAGGATCTACCTCTGCAGCAGCAGATGCACCTGCACATTTCAGTTCCAGGAGTTGTACCTGGGACTAGCTCTAGTCTAGGTCCATGGACTGAAACTTTTATTAAAGTTGGAGTGTCCCAGGGCTGCTCTTGGCTGTTGTCCTCCTGTTCAGATTGAAGGAATCCAGTTTAAATGCCCCGAGCCTCTTCATGCCGTGGACTGAGAGGGGATGGTCAGGACATGGACTTCCAAGGGGTGTTCCGGGTCTGAACTTTCCCACTGGTGAGGATGCACAGGAGTGTCCACCAAGATGAATACAGGGTTTCAAGCAACACATGGCATTGTGGGATTGCAGATAATGTACATTTTAATTAGGTTTTTTTAAATTTTGTGACTATTATGCATCTTCTCTACTCATACACTGACTATAACCCACCCTGTGGACCCCACACAGACTGGGGACGTTCTTGAGAGTGTTGGGGGCTTGGATTCTTCTGAAGGACAACAACATCAAAATGCCTTTGAATATCTGCTTGTGTTTCTCCTCTGCAGTGTGTGCTGGCCCCAGATCCTCACTGGAGCCTATCAGGAACACGAAATACTGGTGGAAGGTCCTGTTGAGGTTTTAATTCTCCTTCTGACTTCAGTGCACTTAAAACCAGGGTTGCAGCTCCATCCTGCCCCTTTGGTGAGTCCAGACACAGCTCATCCAAACCCAACCAAACCCAAGCCAGGGGTTCATTTTCCCAGAGGTGCAGTCTCACTTTGAAGCTGGTGACAAAAAAAAACCCATTATTGACAGTTCCTAAGACACCCAAATTTTGGAAAAGCTTGACTCTGGAAAGAAACTCAGCTGTTTTTACTTCCTTGACATAAAATCAATCCCTCAGCCAGCCTGGGCTCTCCAGGCTGTGCTTTGCAGGTGACAGGACACACAGAAGGAAGCAGAACTCGCCCCGGTGATCCGTTCTGGCCTCATGAGTTCTTTCAAGTCTTTGTAAACCACCTGGCAACGAATGCACCACGAAAATCACAGTGAGCAGCTCACTTTGGAGTGAAGTGACTGTCTCCTTCTTCCAGTGACCTCAGGGAATGAACTCCTGTGTGGTTTATGTTGTGACAGGCGTCTAGAAAAGGATTTTGAACTGCTCCCACCCGTGGCTTTTGTGCTGCGTGCTGTGACTGCTACATCTCAAGATCCATCCCCTTGCATGGAAACCAAAACCAAGCCTGAAACCAGTTTTTTCTAACTCCTGATATGCCCCTGTTTTGAGCAAATACAATTGGGTTTGCTCAGCTGGGAGAGCGCAAGGCTTTGGCGAAGCTGAATTCCCCCGCTTGTCCCGCGCGCGGATGACACCCATCTGCTCCTCGGCAAACACAGCTCTGCAACAGCTCTGGGTCCGTCCCTGCTCCTGTCAACACCTCTGCTTGTTCTGTGGCCTTTGAAGACGCTTCTGTCTGCAGGCAGTTCCTCCCAGGCACAGCATTTCCTCCTCTCCACATGCAAGGACGTGTCGCTGAGCCCCTCGCGCTCCTTTGCAGGCGCTGCGCGAAGCGACGCGTGCCAAAATCTGAGGAAGGGCTCCAGAAACAACGAGTCCTTTGTGTCCCAGCAGCTGATGGAGCCACTGTCTCCTGGGCTGAGCACGGAGAAAAGCCTCTCCTCGCACGGTTGACCTCCACTGTGTTGGATCCAGAGGCTTTGTCACGTGTTGGCTACGTGGATATATTCCCTGCAGATCCAGCTTGCCAGGGGAACGGGGAATATGGGACACACAGGGGAGGAGTTTTGGAGAATGATCATCTTGTCAGTGCTTTGTGTATTTGGGATTTTCCCCTCAGGGTCTCCTGGACAGCTCTGGGCAAGGTACCATTGCATCCTACAAGGAACCTCCTTTAAAAGCAGAGAAATGCATTTCAGTTCTGGTGCATTTCAGATCTGAGCTCCATCAGCTGAGAGTAAAGGCAGGGCTCTCTTTGCTCAGCTGTTTTTCCCAAAATTTCATTCAAAAAGGTCCTGTTTTCGTGTGTAGCAGCCAATGGAATGAATTTCCATTCTAACAAGCCCATCATTAGTGTTGGTTTCATGGTTAAGGCACTACATTAAAATACAGAGCCCTCTTTCCTTACTGCTCTGTCAAAAGCTTTCTGGATGACCCCAGCAAGTTGTTTAATCTCAGTATTCCACTTTTAGGCTTGGTTTTTTGGTTGCTTGTTTGGTTTTAGGGGTTTTTTTTTTGGTACATCCTCATTCCTTTTGCTGGCTTTGGATGTTAAAATTTATATCCTTTCAGGTAAAAACGTATCACTGCTCCTGTGACAAATCCTCGCAGCAAAAAGGCTTTGGCTGGCTCTGAAAGTGCAGGTAACTCCAGGTTAAACTGGACAGGCTCTTATTTCTTGGCATTCCAGACAAAGCCTGGTCTATCCAGCTGCCTGAAAGGGCTTTGAAGGCTCCCATGGCCTCGGGAGTTCCAGATCTATTTTGGACCGCTGGATTTTTTCACGGATGTTTTGACCCGTTTGGAAACCGCGGCGGTTTACGTGACCACCCAGCGACGAAAGAGCCGCTTACCTGGAATCGAGGAATATCAGTTTTAAATCCAAGCTGGCTCTGAACATGAACATGTTGCTGTGGAGCTTGATCTCAGTGATTGCACTGGGAGGTAAAGATTGACCCACGGCCACCAGCCCAACGATTTGGTAGCAGGAGTCGTACAGGGACATATCCAGCATGTACTGGCGGATCTTCAAGTAGCCGCTGCAGTGGATCACCTGGAAAAAAAGGGGGAAAACTCACTCAGAATCCGATGGAAAAACCCCAAATGTGCTGCCCAGCACCTCCCTATGAGCTTACAGAGACACCCTGCCCTATAAGATGAAATTCTGGGTAGCCTGCTGATTGCAGTTAATTTGTAAATAGAGATTAGACCTCGGTGAGTGCAGTTTTGTGTTTGCTGACAGCGTGATTAACCCAGTATTAAAGCACCTCCTCTCTGGGGACTGTCTAATTGCTTTCTAATTAATGCTTTAAGCTCCTTGATACGGATTTCTTGTAGATACAGCCAGAATTCCTGTTCATTGATAAAAATAATCTGGAAGTTGCTTTTTTCTTTAAATGTCCATCTCTCTCCCGTACACACTGAGAGATGAATAAAACATTTACATTTTAACGAGTTATTTTTCCGATGTAAAACAGGCACTTAAAAAACCCCAGTGGGTATTGGTGCATCACAATGCAATAAAAATTACCTGATGTTGATGCAAATGCACAAGAAATGAGTTTTAAGTTCTCAAGTTCAGAGGGGGTTTTTTGCCACGTGACGAAGCCCAGGGTCCCGAGATCAGATTTCGGGATCCCTGTGTGCAATTGCTGCTCGCAGAGGTGATAATGACAGTGTTAGACTGTAAAAATTCAGTGTCAGCTAAAGGGGAGGGGGAAATGTAACCTGGGGACTATTCCAGGCCGTGAGATTTATTTAGTGTGGTGCTGCTGCTCAGAAATCATCAGTGCCCCGTGCCAGTTTTCTCTTCCAAGCAGCAGGAATATCACATCCTTTCGTTTAATTTCTCTGTTTGTTTGGCTTTTAACTGTGTCCTGTGGAAAGGAATTAATTATCAGTGTATTCAGTGCTCAAAACAACGCATCAAACATCACCTGTAAACAGGCTCCTCCTGTTTAACCTCCCTCCTCTCCAGTCATCCAGCAATTTAAATCTTTAGCAGAAGGACAGTAAGAAGATCTCTGAGCAGATCTCAATTCCCACATCCCTTGCTCCATGAGTTTTTTCTGTGCTCCAGCTAATGAGGTGATTTCTTAAAAATTAAGT
>VZTH01004026.1:72282-86325 GCA_013397815.1 Aleadryas rufinucha
CACCAGAATGAAGGGGAATTACCCTCCCTGATGGAGGCAGAGTTCACCTGGGCAGCTCAAAGAGCAGCAAATGCAAAACTGAAAATAAAAACTGCCTGTAAAGATGAAAATAAAGCTACTGCAATGCTGAAAATAAAAACTACCTGCAGAGATGAAAATAAAAACTGCCTGCACATCTGAAAGAGAAACTACCTGCATATCTGAAAATAAAAACTACCTGCAAAGATGAAAATAAAAACTGCCTGGATAGATGAAAATAAAAACTGCCTGTAAAGATGAAAATAAAGTTATGCTGAAAATAAAAGCAATGCTGAAAATAAAAACTACCTGCAAAGATGAAAATAAAAACTGCCTGGATAGATGAAAATAAAAACTGCCTGTAAAGATGAAAATAAAAACTGCCTCCACACCTGAAAAAGAAACTATCTGCATATCTGAAAATAAAAACTACCTGCAAAAATGAAAATAAAAACTACTGCAAAACTGAAAAGAAAAACTACTGCAAAGCTGAAAATAGAAACTGCCTGTAAAGACGAAAATAAAATCTACCTGCGCATCTGAAAATAAAAACTGCTGCAAATCTGAAAGTAAAACCTGCTTGCACATCTGAAAATAAAGGCTACCTGTAAATCTGAAAATAAAAGCTGCCTGCAAAGCTGAAAAGAAAAACTGTTTGTAAAGCTGAAAATAAAAACTACCCAAGTGACAGCTGTTATTCTACAACTTCAGTGTTTGCCATGGCTTCTGATTCCATGTCATAAATGAAAAAAAATCATCCAAACTGTAAGATTTATAAAGAGATTTGGTGGTTCAGTACAATTCCACCCCGAGGTGATGGCGGTGGTTGGGTTTTTTAACGCTGAGGCCAAGGAGGTGCCTTGTGCCATGGGGTGGGATGTGGAAAATTTCCAAATCCCCGTGTTTGGGTTCCTGCCTCACCTGCCTCCAGTTCCATGGGGGAATGAGACCGAGCTGTGAGCTCTCCTGGCATGGCTGGGCTCCAGGGAATTCCCAGCCTGGGAGAACAGGGATTAAGACAAGGGAATGAGCCCCAAAGCTTGGATTGGAATTACTGAGAGGAGCTCCCATCAGGAGCGGCATTTTTGGGATATTTTCGGATTCTTTTCATCACAAACTTTGCTCTCAGCTACACCTATGTTAAAAAAACCCCAACAAAACAAACATCTAAATAAATAAACTTGTCATCAGGTGTTTCAGGGGTGGAAAAGGAGTTTAGATGCATTACCTTGTAGCCGCTGCACGTCAGCCCCGCATTCCTCTTGGCCAGGACACACTTCATCCTCAGGAAAAAGGATCTCTCAATTTCATACTCTGGAAGCACAAAATTGCACAGGAATGGTTTATTCCTGAGGATTTCCAAGCTGTCCACGACATTGGACGTCTTTGGTGCTTTCCCAGAGTTAAAGCAGGCTTTTCCTCAGGCAGAAGCAGAAATCAGCCCTTCTCCTTTCCCGCTCCATCCCCGACCTCAGGATTTGTTTCACCTTCCTGTTCGGATTCCCTGAGAAATTTGGGCAACTCAGCACGATCAGGTCTCCAAATTTCTGGCTTTACCACCCTTCATGAGGCAATTCCTTTGTTTCTGAACAGCTGACACCAGTCCCCATTGGAAAGGGAAGGAAAAGTGTCCTTTGGAGCATAGGGAAATGGAGGGAATCTCCAAAAACCAACAGAATGGGAAACAAGGAAATTCAGTGGGTTTGGGATAATCTGAGTGCCCCTTCTGGGCTCCATGTGCAGTGTCATTCCCTGGCTTCCAAAACCACCTGGGGAGGTTGTTTTTAAACAAATATCTTCGTGGATAACCCCCAAAAATGGTTTAAAATTCATGGGGTTTTTTGCTCAGGTACACACCGAGTTTCTGCTAGGAATATGAGGCAGGAATATTCTGCTGAGAATATGATATTGTTATCTGTGGTGTTAATTACTCTCATTAGCAGTTCAGACACCATGAATAATCCTGATTTGTAACTGAAGGTTGCATTTTGTCAGAACACAACTATTTTAGGACAAGAAAGAAAACCCATTTGGTGCATCTGTGAGCAGGAAAATCAGGGAAGCAGAAGGGTTCTCAGCTTTGTCCTGACTCCCCAGAGGGTTTCATCCCAACTCCACTGCCATCAGTTGGGATCTTTCTTTAATTTGATTTAACTGCTGATTGTTACTCCTGATTTTTGTGCCACCATCACCCAATTCACCCCTCCTGGCCACACACCTGCAGTGGTTTGAGCCTCACACCACTGCCTGGAACCAACACGTTCCCTGTATTAAATTCTGGGTTTAAAGGTCTGAAGGCAGAAAGAGGATTCAGCAAGGAGGGAAAAGAAATTCTTCCTGAGCATTTGAATTTCCCATTTATCTCCCTCATGCAACTTAAATCCCTACAGGGAAAAGCTGGCACTTGAAGGAGCTCACACATCCACGACAGAGTTTTAAATACAAACTTATATGGATGGGAGAAGCAACACAGCACAGATTTGCTGTTGCTGGGTCCTCATCCCATGAGTCAGGAATGGATCTGGAAGCTGGGAACATCCCTGCCATTCATGGCTTCAACAGGAATGACCAAACACCAGCACAGCAGGGACACATCTGGACACAATCCCATGCCCTGCGCTCTGGGATGGCCCTGCTGGAGCAGGGAGCTGGCACCAAACCCCTCATATAACGACCTGGATGTTCAAGACTGTCAATTAATACCCATTATAAATTAATATTCATATTAACTTTGCCAGCGTGACCCCCCCCAGTGCCATCAAAAGTAGCAGAAATGGGCAGCAAAGCAAAAAAAAAGAACTAAATTAAATTTGCAATTGTAAAGTTGACTGAATGGGAAATGGAGTCCTGGGATCCTGCTGGATGCTGGCACATCCATCAGGATAATGCAGGAGTTAAGGTATCACACCCAGGCTGTGCCTGATGCAATGAAGGTTCTCCACTCTGATGAGGATGATGTAGAAAATGGGGTATTTGGAGGTTTAGCAAGCAAAGAGGGAGACACTGAATATTCAAATAGGGGAAACCACAATGAAGTGTTTGAAAAAATTAGGAAAAATAACAACATGCAGGATCTAGACTTAGTGATGGAATTATTGATGTCACTGGGGTTCTTTCAAGCAAATGTGGGAGCCCAGAGAGAATTTGGGCTGTCAAGAAGGTAAGAGAGGTTTGAAACAGAAAGAAACCCAACAAAGTGCTGTTCTTAAAGCTAAAGAGTTCTCTGGGTGAAAGCCATAGATAGGAAAGTCAAGAGAGAAAATAACGAAAAATAAAATGTTATGACTGAACCACAACATAAGAAACATTGAAGGAAAACAACCTTCTTAATTATTAGAGAATATTCATCTAATAACTGAAAATGGCCACTGTGTTTAATTAACCAGGATTGTTAACTACCTAAATGCATCACTGGAAGTGATGTGAACAGCTTTCCTCTGAGTGGTAAGAAATGTTAAAAGTTCTGTGTGTAAACTGTTCTATTCCTTATAGAGAAAAGGTGAAACCAGCAGGTTGCAGACATCAGCTGATGAAGGGTGAGGAACAAAATGATACTGGAGGGAGCAGGAAGTCCCACAGAGATATTCCAGCCGGAACTGGGGGGATTCTTGTAGGTCACTTCCAGCTCAGCTATTCCATTCTATTCCATTCCATTCTATTCTATTCTATCCTATTTCANCATTCCATCCTATTCCATCCTATTCTATTCTATTCTATTCTATTCTATTCTATTCTATTCTATTCTATTCTATTCTATTCAATAATTTTGGATTTCCCATCCCTGGAAGTGTCCAAGGACAGCTGGACAGGGCTTGGAGCAGCCTGGGACACTGGAAGGTGTCCCTGCCCATGGCAGGGGGTGGAACTGGATGAGCTTTAAGGTCCCTTCCACCCCAAACCATTCCATGACTCTGTGATTCCATGAAATCAGGGCCCAGATCCATGTCCAGGATGTCCATTGCAAATGCACCACTGTTTGTTTTTTACCCAAACCCATGTTTCCCTTATCAAACTCATGGAAGTTTTTCTGTTCTAATAAATATTTCTATCCTAATAATTATTTCTCTACTGTTGCTCAGCTGACAGAGCTCCCTCCCTGAACAGATGGAGCTGAGTAGATTCAGTAAAAGCTACAAATGAGGCAGAAATTAAATGGCTTCATTCAAATCCCAGCCCAAATTTGCCCAAACACCCTCCCAGAGCTGCAACACAGCAACCTGGGAATGAGAACACAGACAATCCTTGCTGGTGGGGACATACAGAAGTTGTATTTCTTTCCCAGAGCACCATTTCTCCAAAGTGTCTCCTCTCCATTAATCCCTTTTCTTTAATTATCTTATCTTGCAATACTTTACAGCTGACTTTAAGGCAAGAATAAACCAGATTTTTCCATTTCCCAGATGTGTATTTTCATACTCTCACAAACAGAATAAATGCCACAGTAAAGAAAAGGAGTCTTGATAATTTGGACAAAGAATTTGTGCATTTGTTCAATCCTCTTGCACGACTGCCAAGCAGGATTCTCCGAGCATTTCTGGGAAATTATGGTTGGCTTTATGGAAGCCAGGATTGTCCATCCCTGAGGGAGCAGCTCTGAAATCCATCTTTGCTTCCCAATCCATCTTTGATCTCTTTTGACAGAAAACAGCCACAGAATCCTGTGGTTGCTCAGAGGACTGAGGAAAAAAAAGATCATCGTGATTTTTTTCTTTTTGCCACAGCTTCACCTCTCATGCCTTTGTTCTCTCTGAGGTAAGAGCTGCTCTTTTATCTCCCACTTCCAAATTTTGACATCAGCAAAATAAGGCATTGCTCTGTTGCAGAACCACTTTGTGAGTGAATATCCCTCAAGCTGCCCCTGTGCTGCTTTGGGAATGGGGCATCTCCTCTGTCACTACACACAAAAATGTGGAGAAGCGTTAAAATCAGGAGCTCTTGACGCAGCCAGTGATTTGTGTCTGCTCTGAACAGCAGCTTGGGTGCAAAACCGAATTCCAGCTCCGGTGTAGGGGATGGAAAATTGAAAAGGGCATTTTTAGAGCAGTGCTCTCGTGGCCACCTGATTCCACCTTCCCTCCCATCCACCTTGTGCCTGCCTCGAGCTCCTGCACCCCTCTGGAGATAAGGAGGTGTGTGATAAGCTGTCTCCGTGCCCCTGCTGGACTGTTCTACCCTGGAAGCTCAGATACCACAAATCCATGTCTGGATAACACTTCACTGCCCATCCCCCAGACACTCTGCACACTTTTGTCCCTTTTAGTTGGTTGTTTTTGTTGTATCTGCCCCGTTGTCTGAAGCCACACGTGCTCTGCTGCTCCTCTGGTGGGATCTGCAGAGCATCTGGGTCCCACACAGCCCAGGGCTCGCTGAAAGAGCTCGGGAGGATCTGGGCTTGTCCCTCGTGAGCACAAGGTTGTGGATTTGTGAGAGACAGAACCCCAGAATCTCAGAATGGTTTGGGTTGGAAGGGACCTTAAACCCCATCCCATTCCACCCCTTCCATGGGCAGGGACACCTTCCACTGTCCCAGGCTGCTCCAAGCCCCAATGTCCAACCTGGCCTTGGACACTGCCAGGGATCCAGGGGCAGCCACAGCTGCTCTGGGAATTCCATCCCAGCCCCTCCCCACCCTCCCAGGGAACAATTCCTTCCCAATATCCCATCTAACCCTAAAATCTTTTCATTTGAAGCCATTCCCCCTTGTCCTGGCACTCCATGCCCTCATGAGAAGTCCCTCTCCAGCTCCCCTGCAGCCCCTTTAGGCACTGGAAGATGTTTCTCTTCCCCAGGCTGAACAGGATCCAGGACACCACAACTTCCATCCCTTAATCCTGAACGAGGGTGACACCAAATTCTGCACCAAAAAAAGAGGTGTGGGGCTCAGACAGAAGAGATGCCTGCACAGCACAGTTTTAGGATAATCCTGGAAGCTGGAAATCCAGGGTTGGCAAAAAGGGGCTTGCAAACACCTCGATATTCCCTGGCAGGGCTTTGCTGTGGTAGAAAATCAACAGATTCTGTTGTCAGCCCGTCCTGGAGTTCCCAAACTCACACAAACTGTCCCAATTTCCTCCCCATTTGGGCAGTTTGTTCTGTTTCCTGCCTGTGTTCAGAGTCCTGGCAGCGCTGCAGAGGGGAAATTGTCTCTGTTATCATTCCTGTCACATCCAAACTCAGCCATTTGGTGACATTTGCCTAAATTTTCCTTAAAGTGCTGTTTCCAAAATTTTGTTGGAGAAGAAACTCCACACAGAAGTAGGCAGGAAAGGAAAATAACAGCTTTTACAGCCTGAGACTCTCTGCTTTGGTATATTTTACTGTTAATTACCAATGAAAAGAGATGTTTTAATGAGCTGTCAGCAATTTGCCTTCTTTGCCGCTTTGGCACATCAAAATTTCTAATTCTGATTTCTAAATTATCATTTAGAAAATTATTATTTCTATGTCTCTCAAGTTTAAAGTAACTGAGGTAAAAGTAAAGCAACAGGATTATGATAAACCATTATCCCTCAGTAATGTTTCTTCTATAAAATACTCTTAATTTAACAAAAACTAAAATTCCTCTCAGTGTTTGTCTTTTTGCACTAGAAAAAAAAAAATCCTTTCAAACTCGCTGCAAAAAACCAACTTGCCAGCTGCAAAACGTTTCTATTCCCTGCTTTAAAGATGAAGTTTCTGCTTGCAGGGAAGATGCAGCAAAAGTCTGCAGGGGGATTTGCCTCTTGGCTGAGGGAAACAGAGCCCCGAAAGCATCGAGTGGAGTGGAGAAAGCCCGACATAACGCATTCCACATTCCTTGAGCGGCTTCCACCGGGTCGCAACTCATCATTTAGGAATTAGCCGGTTGTTAGCAGCAGGCTGGGATGGCTGCAGGAGCTAGCGCATCTCCCTGCCTGCTCTGGGGAATGTTAATGAGCTGCTTTTAGCACGCCGCGCCCCGGCGCGCGGCTCTGCGCGATTTGGGAAGCCGCGGATGGGTTCTGAAGGTTTCAAATCCCAGGGAAAAGCATCTGAAACCAATGAGAGCCACACAGCGTCTGCCTGCAAAGAAGAGCAGCACCGATTCATTCCTTGCCCTGCTTAACCTGCAGTGCAAATATCTTTTCTTTTGCTCGTTGTCTTGCTTGTAGCAGCTGCCAGGACAGGAGATGGATGGTTTGGGATGTGTTCCTGCCCTGCTGCAAGCCTTAAACTCCGTGTTGTGGACTGTGGGACAGAGATTTCTGCACAAATAGTTGGTACAGGGAGACAGAGCAGCAACCCAGATGTTTTGATTGCAACATCATTTGAGGGCTTAAGGTCCTGGTTGATCACAGCGGGTTCATCCCAGTATTCCATGGTTTTCCCTTCAATGACCCTGCTGCTGGGAGCTGGCTGTGATCAATAACCCTGGAGCAACCCTCAGCATCCAGTCCCTGAACTCCAGCCCCTATTTCAGCCTCGTTCAAAGAGCCCATCACCCCTGGAGAGGGCACGTGGTGGCACCACGTCACAAACCCCTGCCTGAGCCTTGTCCCCTCACCACTCCAGTGCCAAAAAGCTTTGCTGGCTGCTTAGACCAGCCTGGAGATTGAGATTTAAGCTCTGTGTGAGGAGAGGAAAGGGCCAAACTCCTCACAGGCCTGCAGGAAGCTCTGGAGCTGCTGTCAAAGGCCAGCTCCGTGCTGGGGTCACCTCGCCCCCAGTGCTGGGGGTGTTTGGGGTGCCACGGTAGAAGAAAGATTTAAAACTCTAAGAGGGTGTCCAAAAGAGGGACACAGAGATGGGGAAGGGTCTGGAGGGGCCACACAAGGAGAGGGACCTTGGAATGTCCAGCTGGAGGAGACTGAGAGAGACTCCTCAGGGACAGCTCTGATCTCTGCTCCCTGGGACAGGGACAGCACCCTGGAGCTGGGCCAGGGGGGTTTAGGGTGGGTTTTAGGGAAAGGTTCTGATGCCTTTTCTTGGTCTTAAAATCAAGAGCCAAACAGGGTTAGAAGGGAAAAAAGGGATTTTATCTTGGTATTTATTTTAAGGATCCTTGGTGCACTCCATCCAGGTGGAACACGCTGGAATGCACATCCAAATGCACCCCAAAATGCACCCCNTGGATCCCTTCCCAACTCAGGATATTCCATGATGAGCCAGAATTTGGCAGGGCACCACAACCAGCACCACACCAAGGAGGAGGCCCTGAGTCTCCAGTCAGCCACAAACATAACTTTGCAGGTTCCCAGGACTCCAAAACTGCTGTTATCTCACCCTGGATTAGGGTAGAGTCCCAGCAGTGCTGATCCCACCCTGTGCATCAAACTCAGGTGGCACAGGGAGTGTGAAACTCAGGTTTGAGCCTCCTCAGGTACCAAACCAATCCAAAGCACACTGAGCTGCTGCAGAGCAGAAATGCTTTAAGCAACACTGGCAGTGAAGTCACCTGAGATCTGAGCACAGCCAGCACTCACAATCTGGAGCAGACAGCAAAATATTCTCCTCTTTTATTTATTTACCTCTTCCTTATTTTTTTCTGCTGACCCACCCCAGCTGGATAGAATGGATTTGTTTTGTTACAGCTGCTGCAAAGTTGCCCTGAAGACTCACGTGGGGTGATTTGCTGAGGCATTCCCTAATTTTCATGTGTGTGAGAGGGAGATTATTCCTTCTCCCCACCCAGAACACCCTCAGAAGGAGCCCAGCTGTTGGCTTCTCTCATAGCAAGGGATCTGCACCTATTGCTTTCCATTTTCTATGCTGGGCATGCAACTAAAAAGCAGCTTAAAGACTTTGTAAGTTCAGCCTGAAATTCTCCAAAGCCTCCACAGATCATGGGGTTTATGGCTTTCGTTGAGTCGTGGCCTGGAGACTTAAAATCCAGAGGAGAATTAGGTCAGAGGAGTAACCTGGGTGGTTCAGGTCATTAAATAGAAATATTAAAAGGTTTTTACTCCTGTGCTGAGCTCAGAAACTTCTCTTTGCCTGAATTCTGTCTCCTACAAAGCCACCCAGCCTTGATCTGGAGACATCAGCACTGGAAGGAATCGCCGCTTCCCTCGGAATGTTTTTCCTGTGGCTAATCAAACTCCCAATTAAAAAGGTGTTCATTATTCTGATTTGAGCTTTTGTGGTTTCAGTGCACAGATGTTGGTCCTTGAAATGTTTTTTTTTTTTCCTTCCAAATCCATCCTTTAGCTCCCAGTATTTTGTTTCTTTGGAAATTTGTGCACACAGTAAAATCAAGGCACCTCCTGATCTGCTTTGTGATAAAGAGATCTCAGAATCCTGGGATGGTTTGGGGTGGAAAAGACCTTAAAAATCACCTCATTGCACCCCCTGCCATGGGCAGGGACATTTTCCCTATCCCAGGTTGCTCCAAGCCCCATCCAAGCTGGCCTTGGACACTTCCAGGGATCCAGGGGCAGCCACAGCTGCTCTGGGCACTTCCCTCCCCATATTCCCAAATTTTATTACCTTTAATATTGCTGCAAAGTCCAAACTGCTGGAATCATGTGATTATTCAGATGTTTCCCCTGTCTTTTATAAAAAACAAATAATCTACACTCTCTGTTTGAAGCTCTGCCTTGTTCTACCCAAAACATGAGCAAGTCCAGGGCAAACTTAAAAAAATTAAAATATAATCATTGAAGAATGTTTATGCTTTAAAAATAAAATGTTTGGTTTTTTTTTTTTTTTAAATACCAGGGTGATTTATCTGAAGAAAACAATGTTGCAGTGAGGGTTACACAAAGAAATCCACACACTGTCTGATGTCATGCAAAGCAATAATTCACATTTCCCTGAGAAACAAATAAAGAAATAAAGAATAAAAGAAAATAAAGAAAATACATCCAACTTTACAAAGACTGTAAAAGTAGAAATCAAAAATAATCTGTGCTCTGGGTTATTTAATACCAGCAGCAGAATATCACAAAGCACAGATATTGTTGACATTTGTGCTTTTATTTCTCTCGAAGCAGATCTTACCCAGCTACGACTGCCAGGCTAAAAATGGATATGAATATCTGAGCTTCAGCTGAAGAAAACATCTTGAGCAAGGCGAGTTCTGTGAGCCAAGCTGGAAATTTGGGATGTAAAAGTCTGAGTGTGCAGTGCAATATTGGTTTTACCCCTAAGCAACGCCCCAGATTGGAGAAATCTATAACACAACAAAGTTACAAAAGGGAATTTTTAATTCCACCCAGTGGCTTGATGATCCAGATGTGTTTGAAAAGAATAAAAGAGAGAAAATCAAACTGAAATGGCAAAAAATGCTCTTTAAAATAGTCTGGTTTCCTCTTAGTTGTTTTTTTTTAAATCAAACCACTTTCCACTGCCCTTTAAGTTATTTGTAGAACTGCATGTTTTATTTCAATATTGAAAATACCTACTCAGATACAGACAGAAGTTGCTTCATTCCTGTCATTTATGAAATAGTTTTTAAGTCTTTGCCGGATTAAATAAAAAACCTGCCTTGATTATTGCAGGCCAGGTAGTTTCAGTTATACCTCAAGATGTGAATGGGTAAAACACTGCAGGAAAGGGAATTGCTGGCACAGGGAAGACAAAAATAATTCATATTGGTGCAATCTGTTCGTTCTAGAAAGATTTAGCTGTAGATTCTGGATATTTAATGCATCCACTCCATACAGACACAGAATTGAGATAAAATAAAATAATCCCTGAACAAAACACAGCTCAAATCCTTTATTTCTCTCCTCCAAGTCTG
Organism: Aleadryas rufinucha; assembly: GCA_013397815.1. Taxonomy (NCBI): domain Eukaryota; kingdom Metazoa; phylum Chordata; class Aves; order Passeriformes; genus Aleadryas; species Aleadryas rufinucha. The sequence goes on from VZTH01004026.1 coordinate 83,000, forward strand.
GGAATCCAAAGAAGATTCTATTACTTTCAGGTTTTTATCAATTAATTTCCTCTGCCACACAAAACTGGATACAAAGCACACATAAACAGACCAAAATCTGAAATAATTCTCCTTATTCCTATCCTAAACTTCCTTATCAGTGTAGGATGAGGCAAAGAAAGCTGCAGAGAATGAAGAATTAATCTGGGAAGAACGGGAAGAGCTGTGGGATTATTTGCTTTTGACACAGAAATTAATCCCAGTCAGTTGCTCCTGGGTTTAAATTTGTAAAAATCTCCATTAATGAATTAAAAAATATTTAAATTTTTAAAAAAACAGGAGGCTGTTGCCACTGCCAAGCCAGCAGGTATAAAAATATCTCATCACTAATTCTGGATCCCAGCAAAACTGCACAAAAACTCTTGGATTTCACAGAATTATTGAGGCTGGAAGAGAATTTAAAGATTATTATCCAGTCCCATCATGAAAATCACCCTTAAATCATTTATATCAGAGGTATCTCCTCTGCTTATCAGTAAGATGGGAAAAGGGAAAAATATTGGGGTTTAAAAATATCAATTTTTTTTTAAATTATAACAGAGGAACTAGCAAAGCATGAAATAATCCTAGAGAAGAGTTTGAGAAAAATAAATTTGCTTTCCAAGGCACCGAGGGAGGGTTTTTTCCCCAAGAAAATCTGTTTGGGGAGGAAGAAAAGAGGAGGAGGCTGAGAGAATTCTTCCATTTCCAGCACTTGGAGCAGTCCAGGTGCTCCCAGGCACATCAACATCCCCTGAATTCAGAGGGAATTTCCCTCTTTGTTCCAGAGGGAGCACAGTTCTGCCCTGGTGGAATCACAGAACCAAGCAAAGGCACCGAAACAATAAAAAAAATCCCAAACAGAATTCCAGCACAAACCCAAAATTCCTCCTGGTTTTTAGGAGCTGTGCCTTGAGAAGACTGACAAAAACTGGCAGGATTTGGAATGACAAAAGGAATGACAAAAACCGGCGGGATGGGAGCTGCAGCTGATAAATCAGTTGTGAAACACAAGTGGAAGCTGCTCTGGGATGGAGCCAGAGCGGTTCTGATCTCTGAGAGTTCAAAGGATTGCCCCAGAGGAAGCACAAACCACTGAAATGGGAATATTTGTGTTGCTGGCACGGGAATTGCAACCCTGAGGGTGCTGGCAGTATTCCTGTGGGTGCCTGAGCACAACCAGGGTGACAGCAAGGCCAGAGGACATTATTCTCCTCCAAAAAAAATCACTTTTTAGTGAGATTTTCTACACCCAAGTCCTTTACCAAACCCATTTCTGCTCCTCCTACACTGACAGATTTTAAGTCTGATTTTTTGTCCAAGCTTTGAATGTCACAGTTGTTTTAAAAATATTAAGAATATCCTTCAATTTCCCAGTTAGCTGATGTTTTGTTGGTTGTCTTCCCACTCAGGCCATGCACAGCCAGGCCACCACCAGATTTCTGCAGCCTGAGCGATGATGGCGAAATAAAAGAGGTGAAACAGCCGCTGGGGTGAAGCTAAAAAAAGTGTTTAAATCTTCCTGGGCTCCATGGCATGAAAGGCATTACTGAATTTAGGGCACCTCATTCCCTTTAGAACAGCACCCCGAAATCCTGGGTCACAGATTTGAGTTCCTGCTGCTCCTCCATTTGAGCACCAAACAGGATAAATACGAATTGATGGATTCATGGGATGCTTTGGGTTGCAATTTTTTACGTTTCAGCCTGGGATTTGGGATTTTTTTTGTCTTTTTCACTGTATTTTAACCCCAGATCCCACAAATACCTTGCAGGAGGTGAGGATGGAGAGGCTGGTGAGCAGTGAGGACAGCGGTCATCTCGTCGTGATCCGAGGGGTGGATGTACTCGTAAATGCTGTTTCCAGTCAGCTCCACCTGGGAAAAGAGGGGGAATAAAAGCATCTGGATCATTTTCCGTCCTCCAACACTCCCTGCAGCTGGGTCACCACACTCCAGCTCGAAAACACGAGCTGGGTGGATCAAAACCGTCCTCCAAATCGCCAGCCATTAATCGCAATTAATTCTTTCCTCAGCCGTGATTCATATCAGAGGGGTTTTTGTGGGAATTTCTGGTGTTGCACCAGGGACAGAGGAGCTCCTGTTGGAGCTGGAGACGAGGTGATAAATTAGAGCAGCTGGAGAAATGCTCAAGTGCCACAAAACGGGGTAAAAACTCGGAGCTGCACGAGTGCCTCTCAAGAAGAGGAATATTAAAATAAAACCAATTCTCCTCCAGGTTCCCAGGATCTCTCCCCTGCACCCAGCCTGGCAGCTGAGCCTTCGCAGAGCCAAAGCCCTGCTCTCACACCACCCCCTTGGTGCCTTTCCCACCAGCAGCAGAGCCAGGGCTCCGAGAGAACCCAAAAAAAAGCAGATTTCCGTGGATTCTCGCTGCTCACAGCAAAGATCTGCCCCGGATACCCCTGTATTCCCTCTCATCCCTGGAATCCTGCCTGCAGCAGGATGTGCTCCTGCTTTTCCCACCGGTAACAGGAGCACAAACCAAGAGGAGCCTGGGCCAGCTCCGTCCGCCACGGCCCCAAGCCCCCGGCGGGAGTCCCCGGAAAGCCGCAGGGATGGATTGCAGGGGGGATCCAACCCTCTGAGCCCCTGGTGGAAATTAAGAGTCGGGCTGGGTGATTGTTCTGAGCGGCCTGAGGAGCTTGGGGCCCCCGAGATCAGAGGCAGCTGAGAGGTGAAGTAATTGAAGCCGTTCTTCGGAGCCCGTCCCGCTGCTTTGCTGAGATGCGCGAGTTTGCCTTTTCTTTGGGATAAATGAAGTTGTCTGCCCCACAAAGCCATCTCTCTCTCTCTCTCCTTTTTTTTCTTCCCCTGAAAATGTTCCTCGTCCTTCCATTTTCTGCATTATTCATGGAATGTGCCTTCCCAGGCCTATGCAAACTCCACTTTTTTTTTTTTCCTTTCCTAACCATCTATTGCCCACTGCTCCTCTGCAACAGCCCCTCCCTGCAAACACAGAAACATCAGCGGTGATGGGATGTGCTAACCAGGCTGAAAAGTCACTGAGCTGGGGAAAAAAAGTGGAAAAAAAATAGAGGAAAAAACAAGGAAAGGAGAGACGGAGAGAGAATAAAAGAAATGGAGAATAAAAAAGGGAGAAAGAAAGAGAGAGAAAGAAAGAGAGAGAGAAAAGAAAGGGGGAGAGAGAAAGAAAGGGAAAGAAAGAGAAAAATAAAGAAAAAAACTAAAGAAAAGAGAGAGAAAGAGAGAAATAAAGAAAGAGAGAGAAGGAAGGAAGGAAGGAAGGAAGGAAGGAAGGAAGGAAGGAAGGAAGGAAGGAAAAAGA
>VZTH01004027.1:0-40145 GCA_013397815.1 Aleadryas rufinucha
GACAATCACTGCCCTGGACCTGCACTTCTGTCCTCTGTGCACAAGCCACTGGAAAGGACACCCAGGACAACCATTAGGGATATTTTTCCTGGCTAATTAGAAAAAAAAAAAATACTGATGGGAAAGTTTGATTACCCATCACAACAAGCAGACTTTAAGAGCAGCTTTTCATCTTCCGTGGAGACCACACAATTTGGCTGCTTTTCCACCTGCCCCGAAGCCTGATTGATGACTGAGGCACCTAGTGGAATGACCATACAGATTTCCAAGGGATTAGTACAGGATAAGCTCCAAGGAATCAAAGTCAAGGAAGCTGTAGGCTAAAAAAGCAACAAAACCAGCCAGAACCCAACAGGCTGGATAAGAGAGGAAAGATCTTTTATTGTCAGAGGTAATATCATTTATCTGAGCTTGTTGCAGTTATTCAACAACGGCTGCAAAACAGGACAACAAAACCAGAAACTACAAAGTGCTGTAAGTATTTTAACAATTGTTCTACACCAGACTATTTCCCTGAGAGGAATCCAGGAGCTGGAAATCTTCGTTAGGCTGAAATAAAAGGGAAGGTTTTGATTTTGCAGCCCAATCTCAGGTGAGCGTTCTATGGGGGAGGCACCAGAATCAGGTGCAAAAGCCATGAAATGTGGGATCTGCTGGTCATGCTCTGCTCAAGACAGGAGCCTGGCAGTGCTCGGTGAGGAGTCATTTCCTGAATGATTTTGATATATCCTGGGATTATTATAGTTGAATGTTTTGGCAGAGGCCTTTTTTAAAGTGTGAGGGAATTATGACTGCTCTGGGAATAAACCTTACTGAAACATGAAGTGGTTTGGGTTGGAAGGGACCAATGGCACTGAAAAGTCTCTAAACATCAAATGAGGCTTTTCTCTGCACTTAGATCTAGTTTTGCAACACAGGAATGTACTTATGGGATTGGGCTGTGGCCTGCAAAGTCTTTAGATGCTCAGCAGTACTCTGCATTCCAAGTGGAAAAGCAAGATGAATCTGCAGGAGATGGGAGAACTGAGGTTCCCCCTCCAGGGGATCATTTTCTCCATTTCAGTCTTCAAAAACTTCTCCTTCTGGGAATATTTTCTGTTTTCCTTAACATTTCCAAACTCCTTTGAACATGTTCTAACTCTGAATGATACAGAAGGTAAATGCAACTCTTCTCCCCAAAACCTGTTTACACTCAATTGCTACTCAAAATCCAAGCTCTGTAAAACACAATTTACGAAGGATTGCTTTTAGGATGAAAAATTGCATCCTTCTTCATAATTAAAATAAAATGTGCAAAGACTGTCCAAGAGCATCCTGAAGACCCACGTAACCTGGTGTCCTGGGTGCTCAGGACAGATTCAGATCTCAAATTGAATTCCACCTCCCTCCTCCACATGCTCCTTGGCTCCAGAATAACCTTGTCTATGCTCTTACTGTCTTTGCAGGTGATAAAAAGAGATGTTTGAGGCATTTAAAAACCTCACAGGCTCTTCTTCAAGAGGTTTTAAAAGCTCTCACACTGAGAAGGCAGTGATATTAACCGTGCTTCTCCTCTCAGCAGGCTGCTGATGAAGCCTTGCAGACCTCTTGGTCCAACAAGGTGCAGCAGATAAAAAAAACTAAATGGATAAAAATTGATCAGCTGGAAGATGCTCAACATTGGTATCGATTGGTCGAGTTCCTGGCAACCCCACGAGGGTAAAACATCCCCTGAAATAAAATGTTGAAATTTTTCTCTTTTGGTTTTTAGTTTAGCCAATGGGACCAGAAACAGATTGATAAGGTTGACATAAGATTGTCCATTATCTACACAAAAACCAGCTGGTTCTTGATAAAAATCATTCCCAGGCTGGTGCTCTCATACCAGGCACAAAAAAAGGGCAAGAACAAAACTGGAACTTTATTAAAGCACCCCACACACAATGGAAAGGCTCTCAATAAAAATAATACTAAAAAAATACACAGGCTAAAATTTCTGGGAGCATTTGAAGCAAATATTCCTCTTTGTAGCAGACAGCAGAGAAGTAATAAAAATGCACATCCTGCAGTCAGTGTGAGATAAAACCTCTCTGGGCTATTCCAGCCTTCCCTTTGTTTCTTGTCTCCCTTCCCAGAAGACTTTGGCAACAGCAGCTCTTGAAGGTGATTTAGAATTTTCAGGACACAACAACAACAAGGTTCTGTATAAACAGGCACAACGCAACCACTCTGAGTCAGGCTGCGCAGGGAGGAAGTTTTGGGAATTATGGAAACTTCCTGCAGTGCCACAGCCTTTGGTCAAGGGAGCTTGACCACCCAGAGGGTGCTGGGCACTGCCCAGGCTCCCCAGGGAATGGGCACAGCCCCGAGGCTGCCAGAGCTCCAGGAGCGTTTGGACAATGCTCTGGGTGGGATTGTTGGGGTGTCCTGGGCAGGGCCAAGTGTTGGACTGGATGATCCTTGTGGGAATCCTCCAAATCAGGAGATTCCATGAGTCTAAGAGCACATTAGCACCAGGAAGCTTCCTGTGATTTTTTTCTTGTACTTAGACAAACTCCTTTGTGAGAAATAAAAAACCAGCACGATCCCTGAATGATCCTAGGGAATGATCCCAGGAGTCATCCCTGCATTCCATCAGGGTCAGACAATGAGGGAAAATGCTTTCAGAATGGCTCAAGTGCACGTGAAGAAGGAAAATGTTGCTGTGCAGCAAAACCAAGAGCAAACCCAGGCTTGTGTCCTCACCTAAAAGCAGTGCAAATGAACACCCAAACTGGGCAGAGACTGGAAAGGGCTCAGAGTTGGTAGCTCTGGATTCAGGCACTGGGATAAGAGCCAAACATCCAGCTCCTCATGAAAATCCAGGAAAAACCATGAGACCTTAAAAAGAGGGGACCTTCAGCACTGGATGTCTTCAGATACCAGACAAAATGTCTTGAGGAAAACATCTTCTTCTTGGATCCAGCTGAATGGATGGATGGGTCTTCATTCTATGGTCCTGCTATTTTAAGACAGAGCAGAAACCTCAGCAAGTTTTACTTCCATCCACATGGAATCATTAAGGTTGGAAAAGACCCTTGAGATCATCAAGTCCAACCTTTAATCAACATATTATGGAACACTGGGGAAAAAAACACTCAGAGATGAGGGAGAACCAGTACAGGGAAACCTTGGAGCACAAAGGAGCTCAGGATCATGAAACTTTACACAATTCCCCCTTATGGGATGATGCTCATCCCAAAGCAAGGAATGGTTCTTGCCACAGCACCCAATTCCACAACCAGTTTTTATTCCTGAGACTAAGCTCCTTACACCTTCCCCTGATGACAGCTCCAGAGTTTATTTTGGTACTTTGGGGAAAATATATGTATATTAACGAAGTTTGTGCATATTCCCAGGCAGGGCTGAGCTCCTGGGAACACAAATCCTCTGATTATGTACATTGGGTATGGAGTTTGGTACCTGCAACCAGAATGATTTGCACTTAAAAGGAGCCACGCTCCCAGGGATATCCAAGTCTTCCCATTTAAATATATTATCACAAACTCAATCTCAGTTCTATTTCAGACTTGGTTTATTTTATTAAGACTATGTTAATAAATGTTGTATTTATTCTTTGTCTGCTAAATAGGTCCCAAGCCAAAGCAAACCCACTTTTATCCAGGATTTTTTTTTTTTTGGTTCATCTGACTCAAATCTGCTCAACTCAAAAGCCCAAGCACTTTCCTTTAAATGGATGTTCACCTTTGCTAACTTTGGGATTTCTTTTCCCAAACCTTTCTTAAAATTCGTGGGCTGACTGCACCGAAATCACAGCTCCAGCCTGTCCTACTGAGTCCAAATGGGGCAGATTGAAACCAGAAACTGCAACCCCCAGAATGTGCAAAATGTCCAACGGCCAGTCCTTGAACGGGACAGAAATTCACACCCAGAAGTCAAAAAACACAGCTCCCAAAAAAATATTGCTGCTGAAAACTGGAATGAAGTCAGTGCCCAGTGCAGGGATTTATTTTGGAGGCACCTGCAGACCGTGTGCGATGTCTCTGGTGTTTGTGGTGCTTCCATTCCCTCCTGAGATCCCCGACGGATGATTTTCCCACAGCGCTGTTTCTGAGTCCCTGGGAATACTCCCTGTCAGGTTTGACAAATGTGTAACAACACAAACTGGTTTTCATCAGAGATCTGCCTCGTTTGGTGCGTTAGTGGTTGCTGGGAGGACAAGACCAGGCTCTGGGTTCCTCCAAAAACAGAGAGCAGCCCGAGCTGACATCGGTGGTGGTGTCACCTCCAACCACCTCAAATGCCAAATGTGACACAAAAATCCCCCAGGGCGAGCCCGTGGCTGCTGAGCTCTGGGACAAGGTGACCAGGGAAGGGCTCCAGGCTCGTAGGTTCCTCCTGCCAAATGGGAGAAGCTGCAAATCCCCAAAACTTGGTGTGGGAGGAAAGAGAAAGTTGGAGCAACGAGGCTTTCTTGGCTCTTTTCCTATAGATAAGCCCCAGGATTCTGGAAGGTGGATGTGAGACAAAGGGCCTTTGGTGCCTCTTCCTTGATGGTCCTTTATGCACAAGATACCCAGGAACTGGAGCCCCTGGTTGTTCTGTTTCATTCACATTTTTTCTGAGGGCACCATGTTTCCATTCCCATTCAACAGAAAATGGAAAAATACCTCGTTTTCATTCTGATTCTAGGAAAATGACATCTTTGGGAACACAGATTTATGACACTGAGGAAATGCCAAGCTTTGCTGGGTTTGCCTCTCAGAATAGGAACCTGTATTTCAGAATTAACCTTAAATCCATCTGTGGGACTGAGGAATGGGGGGGACTCGTGCTCTCAATACAAGCTTGATTGTAAGGAGGAGGCAGGAACTGTGAGTGGGGCATGGCCTTGGCCAGGGAAATTCTGACGGAAATTTTTGTCCAAATGAATGTTCCTGCACAAAACCCACAGAGATGAAGATCCATCACACTTCCCTCACATCCCAGATATCCAGCTAACCCCTTTTGGAGGTCCTGGGCATGTTTTGGGCTGTGTCAGATCCCAAATAAATACTTAAAACCGGTTTTGTAAATCTTGTTTGTTTTCCAACTCCTTTAGCCACTTCTCAAGCCAGTCAACAACGAGGTTTATTTGCTCTCTGTTTAGAAAAGTCTGATTTACACTTTAAACACACAAGGGCTCCTAAATAATGAATCAGATCAAGCAGTTTTTTGGGAACATGATCAGCAGTGGCCGCTGAAGGTGTGAATTAAATGACTTGAATGTTTTCACCTTAATTTGGAGCCATCCTGGGGTCTGTTTGCAAACCATTCAGAGAGGAGCAGCGGGAGCTTGCACTGCTCTGCTCTAAGCCTGAATTATTAAAATTATCAGAGCCTGTCTAAACATCACTCATGGTTGTGCATAATTTTTTTTTTAATATTTCCTTGACATCTTCTGTGCACCACATGCAGCTGTTTTCTCCTTATAAAGGAGGCAAAAAAGGGACAATTTACTGATGCTGTTCCATCCTCTTTATCAGCTCTTGGTGGTTTTCTTGCAGAAAAGCATCCTTGGGGGGGAAAAAAATGAGCATTGCCAGCAGACCTGGGTTTTCTTGGTGCATCCCAAAGGCAGAGCCATTAAATCTGTGTTTTCCAAACTTCCAATGTGTTTAGTCTGAGGTTGGCTCCAGTCTCCCAGTTGTTTCCAGATGTTGGAAAGGCTCAGACACTGCAACCTGAGCCTCTGGAAAGGGGAATGAAAAGGGGAGTGTGGGGGAAATGGAGGGATGGGCCACCACTGAACACAGAATCCTGGAATCACAGAATGGCCTGGGCTAGAAGGAAACATCTTTAAAGTCCATCCAGAGCCACCCCTGCCGTGGGCAGGGACACCTTCCACTGTCCCAGGCTGCTCCAAGCCCCAATGTCCAGCCTGGCCTTGGACACTGCCAGGGATCCAGGGGCAGCCCCAGCTTCTCTGGGCACCCTGTGCCAGGGCCTGCCCACCCTCCCAGGGAACAATTCCTTCCCAATATCCCATCCATCCCTGCCCTCTGGCACTGGGAAGCCATTCCCTGTGTCCTGTCCCTCCATCCCTTGTAAAGAGTCTCTCTCCATCCTTCCTGCAGCTCCTTCAGGCACTGCAAGGCCACACTGAGCTCATCCCAGAGCTTCTCCTCTCCAGGCTGAACAATCCCAGCTCTCCCAGCCTTTCCTCCCAGCAGAGCTGCTCCATCCCTCTGCTCATCCTGGTGCCACCCCTGGATTCATCAAACAGAAAAAATTATCACAGACCAAAATTTCGACCTTCAACTAAATTTGGACACAAGTCTCGTTAAGCAGTAATTCAACCTTACAATATTCCTGCTGTGAGATCCCTCCTATTTTTGCCCAGAGGCCAAAGGAATCCTTGAGGTGAGGAGTGGAGCACTACAGAGGAAGTGCACACCGGATTTTATAACAGATGGAGGAAAATCCACAATTTCTTGTCTGTTTCGCCTTCTGTGAGGACAGGGAAGCATCTTCATTCAAAGGAGAGAGCAAATCCTTTCTTTTCCTGAGAATTGCTTTATCACAGAAATAAAAAGCATCAAAAAAGCCTTCGTTATCCACGGAATTCTAGAGGACCCTTTGTAACCTGTAACTGTGCCTCAGCCTCTGATCACACCGCTGTCAAGGAGTCAGAACTGCAAACAACTGACGAGAGAATGGCTGAGTGAGGATCACACCGGGTTTGGGAGCAGAATCCTGGATGAGGAGACTCTGGGAGCAAGCAGAGCAATGGATCACAGTGGCCACACAGGTACAAACACCAGTCTGACATCCTTCTATCCTGGCTTTTTCCCATTCCACTAAAGCACACAAGGCGTGGTGGATTTATTGTCGCTAATGCAGCTCCTGGTTGTGTTTGCAGACATCCCAACAGAAACACGGGAGAACCAGGAATACCTGGAACTATGTCCTACCTGGAAGAATTTCATTTCCTACTTTGAGAAGCTTGTTCTAAGCAGTTTTGTTGCCTTTGCAATCAAGCACTGCCTTCTTCTCCACACTTCCCCATCTCTGGAAGTGTTCAAGGACAGGTTGGAGCAACCTGGTCTAGGGGAAGGTGGCCCTGCCCACGTCAGGGGGTGGAACAAGATGAGCTTTAAGGTCCCTTCTAACCCAAACCACTCCATGATTATGTGATTTCTCCTAACTCAAATCCCAACTCCCTAATGCCACTAAAGTGCTGCCATCAAAAAACCATTTTAAGCAGCAGTTTTGCAGTTATCAGGGGAAAAAGCAAACCTGTAAAAGCCACGCTGTTCCCCAGAGCCAGTCAATTATTTCACACTTCCCTGACCTGGGAAGCAGCAAGGACATATCCAGCTTTAAAGTGTTACCTGAGGATCAGGTTTTTAACCTTTTCATCACCTGACTTGCTAACCATGATTGACTTTTTTCCCCTTTCAGCCAGACCTGCTCCTTTTCCACAGGGAAATCACCCTCACCAAAAGCTCTTTGAACACTTCTCAGCATAAAGAAAAAGTCGAGGGAACTGAAACCAAACATTTGCAGGAGGTTGCTAAGAAGTCACAGTGTTTCACTTCACCTGTGATCTGAAAGCTCTCTTAAACCCCAAAATCTGAATTAGAAAGAGTATTAGACATGAATAACTGAATTTGTGCTGTTCAATTGCCCTGCAGAAATGAAAATGGACACAGAAGTGAGTGGCAGGCTTCTCGCAGGTAACAAAGGACAGGGTGAAAGGAAATGGCCTCAGGTTGCACCAGGGGAGGTGTAGGTTGGATATAAGAGACAATTCCTATACAGAAGGGGTTCTCAAGCACTGGAATGGGCTGCCCAGGGAAGTGGTGACTTCACCATCCCTGGAAGTGTTCAAAAAACTTGAGGACATGGGTTAGTGGTGAATATGGTGGTGGTGGGCTGATGTCTTAACCACTTAAAAAACCAGCTTCTCTGGGCACCCTGAGCCAGGGCCTGCCCACCCTCCCAGGGAACAATTCCTTCCCAATATCCCATCCAGCCCTGCCCTCTGGCACTGGGAAGCCATTCCTCCTTGTCCTGGCACTCCATCCCTTGTCCCAAGAACCTCTCCAGTTCTCTTGGAGAGAGAAGTACATTTAATTTGACTTTTCACAGAAAACCTAAAAAGAAGAGACAAGAAATAGNCTCCAGGGCTGCCCAGAGGGGCACGATCGCTTCCTTCTGAACCATGAAAACAAAAGCATCTACATTTTCTGACAAATTCTTAGACAAACGTAACACCACTCAAAATAAGACCTTTTAACGGAAGACCAAAAAAATGTCAGGAACTCAATGAAGTTTTCAGGTGCTCTCTCAAGCCCAAGGCTTTTATCTTTACACTGAGCAATTCCACCAAGACACTGTAGAAAGAAAATTATGTGTGCAGTTGATTCTTTCGCTCAGCATTTCCTGGGTTGCATCTTTCCTGAGCACATCCTGCACTCCCTTCCTTGCTTTCAACAGGAATAATGAACAGCAGAGTGTGTAAGCAGATTTCAGAGCTAATTGAAAATAGGAACATGGAGCCTAACGATATTAAATGAAAAACCCTGTCAAGTTTAGCAACAGATCATTTACATCTCCTTTATTTTGTTGTACAAGTTCCCTGTTTGCATAGAAAAAACCAAAATAGATGTCAAGTTGCTTTGTAAGTGCCTGGTATCTAATAAGGATGAAAATAAGTATCTCAAATGCCAATGAAGCATCGTGTTTATTTGCCAAGCAAATTACTGGAAGGCAAATTACTCTGACAATAGCAAAAGGAGGAAAGGCAGGAAGAACTGCTTTGTTTTCCAAACTCTGGGACACTTCTGGTCCTGGCAAATTGCTCCTTGCCCAAATAACAGCTGGGAACAGCCTGGGAGGTGCCACCACCCAGGTTTGGGTGCCACTACTGGTTTTAGAGGATTAAAAGAGAACAGTTGCCTGTCTCAAGCACTGTTAAATCCATGAGATAAGGACAGAAGAGAGTGACAGGATGGAGTTAACTCCAGGCCCGGTGAAGGCTCGATCTGGTCAGCACATCCTGGGAGATTCATCCCCAGAAAAATTCCCACCACAGCAAACTGCTCTAAGCAGCAACTGCTCCAGTGCACATCACCAGCCCCACAAAGCTCACCCCACCTTAGGGACAGACCATCAACGACCACGAAAGCCCCACAGAATATTCCCCTGTGGATACCTGGAACTTGGACTGCAGAGAACCCCCACAGAGGGAACTTGAGGCAAGATCAAGGTGGAACGATTCCCTGGGCACTGTCCCAGGCTTAAGGGGAGGTCAGCAAAGCTGGGGGAGAAGGGATTGCTGAGAACGGACACAGAAAAGGCAGAATTTATGGGATACAAGGAAAGCCAACGCAGCAGCTCCCACCAGGACAAAGGGAGTTCCAGCTGGGACAAAGGGAATTCTGGCAGGGGCACATCACGACCACGACACCAGAAATCACCAACTCAAACCAACGGAAACTCTGAGCTGGCACTAATTAGCATTAGAAATGAGGGAATCATTTAACCAATCGCATAAGAGAACTGTGAAGCCCATGAGCATTAATTCCTTGCTTGCTAAAGTGTATAAATAGGACTTCAGGACCCTCCACCACTGAGAAACCCAGGATGAAGAAAGACCAGCAGGACACTGCTGGATGCAGGGATGGTGATGATCTGCCAGATGTCTCTCTCTCTCCTCTCTTTTCTGTTCCTTTCTGTCTCTCTACCTCACATTCATTGCTAAATAAAATCGATACTGACTTCAGCACATGGGCTTGTTTGCACCCTCATTTGGGCAGAGGCATCTCTCATTAATCAGATCTTAATAGAGGCCAAGGGTGTTACCTGGACAGACATGCTCAGCCCATGCCAGTTGGCTTCAGAGACACAGAAAAGACCCTGGTGCTGCTTAATTTACCAGTACAGATCTGTCCACGGGGGCTCAGAGCTAACAACAATCCAGTGGAAACCAGGAATTTCCTGCCTATGGCACAGGGGTTGGAATGAGATGCTCTTGATCCCTTCCAACCCAAACTTTTCTGGGATTCTACAATTAAAACTTTGGCTTCAGCAATCAAATTCCTTCCAGGTCTCATCACTCAGTCACTGGTGGCTGAGGTCAGTAGCCAGCATCACCTGCTGGAATCTTCCCCATTTTCTCCATGGGACCAGAATTTAAGGTTTTAAATGAAGTGTAGGCTGGATTGTTTTCTTCCCTGGGAGGGTGGGCAGGCCCTGGCACAGGGTGCCCAGAGAAGCTGTGGCTGCCCCTGGATCCCTGGCAGTCTCCAAAGCCAGGCTGGACATTGGGGCTTGGAGCAGCCTGGGACAGTGGAAGGTGTCCCTGCCCATGGCAGGGGTGGCTTTGGATGGGCTTTGAGATCCCTTCCCACCCAAACCATGCTGTGATTGTATCCCATGATTCTAACCCTGCCTTCCACACCCCATACTTGCCCCTGCTGGCAGTGCCCAGCCGGAGGGATCAGGGGAGCTCCTGTTTGGCTTTTCCACATTCAGCCCGATTCGGATCACTCACGGCACTCACAGACACCACTACACACTGGGTAGTGTTAGTCATACACTGGCATTTCCTTTTTCCTTTACTGGATCCTTCCCCATTTCCCAGTCTTTCATCACCAGAGGTGAGAACCACCCTCCCTTTTGCACTCTGAGCGGAGCAGTGCCGTGTGTGTGTGTGTGACATCCCTGGTCCTCCTGTCTTTTCTCCTGGCAAAGTGCCCGAGGATAGTGAGTTCTGATTTACTGTTGGAGAGGACAGGCAGAGGAGCTTGTCCACTGTGATTTGTGAATGTATTTCAGAACCGGTGCACTCCAAAGGACATCTCCTTTTGTAACTCCAGCCTCCATCTCCCGTTGTTTGAGATACTTCCCACTTGCATCAAGGAGCCTTTGAATCCTCTGAGGCTGCTTCCTGTGAAAAATTTGCAAGCTTAATATTTGGATTCTTCCAGACATGAGTTTGGAAGTGCTCAGAGAATTTACAGTTTAAAAACACCTCTTTTATCTGTTACCAGTTCTCCATCCCATGTGAGGAAGCACCAAAAATGTGTTATTGCAATGTGTGGGGCTTAATAGGCTGCACATGGAATAAAAGATGATGTTTTATATTTGTAGATGAGCAGAGGTATAACATCACATATAGGAATATTTTCTTGGAAGATTTAATACTACAGGAGCTGGTTTTTTACCTTGTAAAAGTCTATTAATAATTTTCTTTTAAAATGTTGTTACAGTGTCAAAAGAAGACCTAAAATTTCTAAGTAGCCTGATAAATTCACCTTCTTGTTTATGGCTTTTTTTTTGGGGGGGGGGGTTGTGACAGTTCCCAAAACCAGCCCTGGGAAATGCAGGAAAGCTGGGGGATCTAAAGGAAACCCTGGGAAGGAGCTGGCACCAACCCAGAGCAGTTTCTCTGCTAGGAAAGATGCACTGATGGAGCACCTCTGTGATGGCTTTACTGCAGGAACAGTCTCATAAATCTCTAATGTTTCCCTCCATAAACTCCACTGGTGTACAGTGTATGAAACTGGCTCTTAATAAACTGCACTCCTTCCCCCTCACTTGCCTCCCAAGCACATAAAATAAACACTTAGAAAAGGAACTAATTTAGAAAATAAAGTCTATTCTTTTTTTTCTGGGAGGAAAATAGTGGCCAGTGGCTCAGGGTGACAGTGGTGTCCCTCAGGGGTCCACACTGGGACCAGTGTTGATTAATATCTTCATTAATGACACAGACAAAGGGATGGAGAGCAACCTCAGCAGGGTTGCAGGCGACACTGAGCTGAGGGTGACCTTCCAGTGCCTGAAGGAGCTACAGGAAACATGGAGAGAGACTCTTTACAAGGGCCTGGAGTGCCAGGACACAGGGAGTGGCTTCCCAGTGCCAGAGGGCAGGGATGGATGGGATTTTGGGAAGGAATTGTTCCCTGGGAGGGTGGGCAGGCCCTGGCACAGGGTGCCCAGAGAAGCTGGGGCTGCCCCTGGATCCCTGGCAGTGCCCAAGGCCAGGCTGGACATTGGGGCTTGGAGCAGCCTGGGACAGTGGAAAGTGTCCCTGCCCATGGCAGTAGTGAAATGGGAAGTCTTTAAGGTCCCTTCCAGCCCAAACTATTCCAGGATTCTGTGAAAAGAGAAAAGTACTCAGCCAAAAATTTTAATCTTCCAAGGCAGCCCCAAAGCTGCCCAGCTCCCCAGTTTTTATTTCCTGCAGCATCACTGCCACATCATCTAAATAAATTTGCTGACCCCTGGCAGTCAGCACCGAACATTCAGAGCTGGTTTCCATTTTGACAGGTTGCTGCCAAAGACAGGGTTTGATTTTTTTCTCAGTTTGCATAAGACTCTCCTTGAGGAGGTCAGAGCATCCCGAGGGAAATCCGGTGTCATTTGAGAGGCACAATCACAGCCCATTACACAGGCCAATACACAACGCTGGAAGCAATTCCTCTTGGACATTCAAACCCTTTCCCTTTTCATGTTATCTTTCCATTCTAAAGAGTCCTGTCATTTCCAGTACATTCTTGCAATAAAATAGAAAGGCTGAAAAACTAACTGGTGATTTGTTGAGATGCATCTGACTGTGGAAAAACCCACTCCATTACTGGAAATTAAGAGCTGACCTCAGGGACCAGGCATGAGCCACACTCAATACCGAGTGTTAACTTTGTTCCATCCCTCTTGTTTAGCTCGTGAGACAAATGATACATAAAAATCTGGTTTGATCCTGTTCCACTTCAGCTTCTGCTCCAGGCACTGCAGGGATGGGCTGCACATATGGAGAGAGGAAGGGGCTGTTTACACAGAATCCCAGGATCCCTGAGGCTGGAAAAGGCCTCCAGGATCATGGAGTCCCAGCTGTGCCCGATGCCCACCTTGTCCCCAGCCCAGAGCACTGAGTGCCACCTCCAGCCCTTCCTTGGACACCTCCAGGGATGGATGGAGACTCCAAACCTCCCTGGGCAGCCCCTGCCAAGGCCTGAGCAGCCTTTCCATGCAGAAATTCCTGCTGCTGTCCAACCTGAGCCTCCCCTGGCCCAGCCTGAGGCCGTTTCCCCTTGTCCTGTCCCTGTTCCCTGCCAGCACAGCCCGACCCCCCCCGGCTGCCCCCTCCTGTCAGGGACTTGTGCAGAGCCACAAGGTCCCCCCTGAGCCTCCTTTTCTCCAGGCTAATTCCCAACCTCCTCCTTTTCTCCAGGCTATTTCCCACAGAATCCACCAAGGCTGGGCCGTGCTGGGACCTGGCAGTGGAAACCACTTCCTCTCTATACACATAATCAGCAAAAGGATTTAGGAACAACATTTTCATAGGATCAAGATTTTGCCTCTTCTGTCTCCACACTGAGGGTACAACAGCAATTTGGTTGTGTCACTCGTGGCCTTGCTGCTGCTCCCCCTCTGCCAGCACTTCAAACTTCCTTCTTTACATTCCCTTCCACAGACATTTTGGATCTCTCTTATCTGACTGTAAGCTTTCATCTCTGCCATTCCTGGTTATGGCTGAATCTGTGGGATTTGGGACACTAAATATGGCTGGATTTGAGGGAGTGGCCAGCAGGAGCGAGTCTGCACTGGGAATACCACTGAGGTCCCTGCCTGGGCTTCCCAGGGTATCCAGCAGATCCCTGACTGCTCCTGGCCTCTTTATGGGCTCCCACCGTGGCTGTCAACCCTGGACCTCTTGGTGGCAACTCCTGCTGATGCTCTGCTGCTCTCCAGCCCCATCCCCTCCCATCACCACTGCTCTTACAGCATTCCCAACCCACACTTCCCTTCTGACCTCAGCATTTTTCCTGCTGAAGTCTGATTTAATGGAAGTGAACCACAACAAACTGATCTTTGCACTCCCCCAAACAATTCAGCTTCGAGCCTTTAACGAAGCCCTAACGACAGCAGTTCCAGCTCAGAGCACAAGGGAACAACTGAATGGTGGGAAGTGCAAAGATAAAATGGGTTTCAGCTGAAGCATTCACAAGCCCTGCTGCTGGTGACAGATACCTGTCATATCCCAAATGGAGCTAGGAACAAGCTTTATTCCTCCTAAGATAAATCAATGTCTTCACTCCCAAACATTTTCCTAGTCATGGAAGGCAATCATGCCTCCAGCTTGGGAAGACATCATCATTTAGAACAACACAGTCAGCTTGATTTTCAGAAAAGAGTGATGGGATGCCATAAAAAGTGACCAAAAACTCCCAAGCAGACTTTTCAGTGCACTGCATACAACACTCCAAACACAAATTCAAATAAATATCGAATAATGAAAACAGCTCGGTGGCTGAGTAGCACTCGTAATGTGCCATGAAAAGCTATTTTCCTAATGGACATCTGGGGATTTGGGCACAAAGTTTCTTCCACAGGCACATGTTGGACAGGAAAGCTCTCGATCAGCTCTGCAAAGCTGAAAGGACTTGTTCAATTTAAAACTGACCTGAAAAACACGTTCAGGAATGAGGAGAATAATCAACATTTACACAAATAAAGTCCTGTGGTTTGACTGAATGGCACGTGAGGAAGTTGTAATACAGAGTGTGACTGGTGATCACATTATCTGAGACCTCTGCTAGAGTAAACTGAAGGAAGGAATGCCTGGATGTGTTAATTGAAATAACGAACTGCTGAAATACCACAGCAGCTGTGCTCCTGCAGCCAGGGCTGCAGCAGAGCCACTCCAACGAGTCCAGGCCATCTATTACAAATAACGAAAAGAAAGACCCAGCAAAGGGGGAGATTTGGTGGCAATGGCACTCTGGAGTCTGCTGGAGAAGCCAACTCTGTTATCCAGGGGAATTCCACCAGGCTTGCTAGGAGATGATATCTCTAAATCACAATTTGGGTTTTGCAATCGTTAAGAGAACATGGCAAGTAAGAAATATTAACAGGACTTGGGGTTTATTCCTCTCTCACTTCTTCCTTTTCATTGTTAGTATTATTAATACATTTTACTTTAATCCCTGACTGGTTTGGGTTGGAAGGAACCTTAAATCCCATCCAGTGCCACCCCCTGCCATGATCAGGGACACCTTCCACTATCCCAGCTTGCTCCAAGCCCCGTCCAGCCTGGCCTTGAATTCCCACAACCTTATTTCTGCTCAAGTACAGGGGTACTCACCTTGCAAAACACAAAATATGTCCCGACAGGAATCACCTCGGGGCTTGAATCCAACCACAACAACGTGGCCAGAGCTCAGTGCAGGGAAATCCCTGGATGTAGGCAGCTGTAGAGTGTGCAGGGCACCTTTGCTCTCGTATTGATGAACGCACCAATGCCCCATAAATGCAGTTATTTACCCACTGTACAACACCCAGACAGTAAAGGATATCAAACTCTAACACTAATTGCATTACTCCACCAGACAGGCTCAGCTAATGACTCCAACTCCACACTCTTTGTCAGGTTAAAAGACACTGTGGACACTTGGATATTTTATATATTTAACAGCCAACTGATTGTTGTTTATTCAGAGCTAAAAATTAAGTACGGCTGTGGCAGTCCCCGCATTGTCCCCAAAGACACTGTCCCCAAGGACAGCAGGGTGGTTGCTTTGATCCAACAACCAGTCCATTGTCATGGCAGGCAGAAAGGAAGAAGAAAGCTCACCAAAAGCATGGATTTTACCATAAGGAAGTCACTGGCAGGTGGTTCTGGGGCACAGCTATCCTGGATTTATACATTTATCTGGTGTAATACTCAATCCTGGCTATGGCACCGCTGATTATTTGGCTTTATCTTGTTATTGCTACAAAGTTTCTGTGACACTCCTCTCCCTTCCAGCAGAAATTTCCCAATCATAATTCCATGCACTACAACTGCTCCTCCTTATGGTTTTATTTCAGTTCATTTGCAGTTTTCTTCTTGGAAAATATTTTTAAAATCCATCCCAGCAGCATCAAACTTAAACATGGGTTGGTTTATTTATTTTCCAAGCAGTGTAGATTCTCCCCTCTATTCCTTCCAGCTTTCTTCCTTCTCCAACTCCTTCCAAGGAGGCTGCACATGTTTTTTTGGTGGTGCATTCAACAGCTGTAAGGGAGCCATCAGCTTCCAATCACCTCAAAGCTTCCTCTCTTTACAGGGAGGTTCCGATCCTGTCCAGCCCTGGACACTTCCAGGGATCCAGGGGCAGCCACAGCTTCTCTGAGGCAGGGCCTGCCCACCCTCCCAGGGAACAATTCCTTCCCAATATCCCATCCATCCCTGCCCTCTGGCAGTGGGAAGCCATTCCCCTTGTCCTGGCATTCCAGGCCCTTGGAAATAGTCCCCAGGCCCTTGGAAATAGTCCCCCAAAACCCAGAGCTTGAGCTCCTTCAGGTGTTGGAAGGCCACAATCAGGTCACCCCAAAACCCAGAGCTTTTCCTACCACTTATTACCACACAGACCTCATTGAGTATTTGGTTCTGCAAGGACACCAAGAAAGAGCTCAGTAAAAATCAGTGTTAAAACGTGGCATATCAACAATTTCCACCTGAATTGGAAACCAAGCCTTGGCTGCCCAACTGGCAAGGAGGGCTCAAAGATTCAACTTCTCCCTTTCAGACACGACTCTGCAGCCTGTGGACATGCCAGAGGCCTGGTTGTCTTCCTTGCCCCATCCCTGGAAGTGTCCAAGGCCCGGCTGGACGGGGCTGGGAGCACCCTGGGATAGCAGAAGGTGTCCCTGCCATGTCCAGGGAGGGGCACTGGACGGGTTTTAAGATTCCTTCCAACCCAAACCAGTCAGGGATTCTGGGATTCTTTTCCTTTTATAAATCTGTGCTTCCTGTAGGGCTTCACTGGAAACAACCCTCGTTACTCTCATCCGCTGCTGCTGTACAGATCCCATCAGTTCCCTGCCTTCCAGCACGTCTGTGATGAATCTGTTCCAACAAGGACTCCAGATGTCCAGAGCACATGGATCTCACCACGCTGCTGTAGTTTTCAAGACTTCAAGCATTAGTACAAAGATCTAAAGCATTTTTGGTCTTGGTCTGGTTGCTTGGCTGGTCTAATCAGAATAAAATCTTACATCCCAAGGCACTTGTTGCTTGTTTTCTACCTGAAGCTAATCAAATCCTACCCTATCCATGTAATTTCCTCCACAGAAGACGAATTCCCTCAAACTGCTCATTTGTCAAAACCATTATTTGCTCAGGTTCTCCCCAGACTTCTAACCATAAATGGCATTTTGGCTGAAGTGAAATTCATCTGAAATGGCACCTATTAAAAGAAGACATGAAACTTCATCACAAAAACCTTGGAGGCCCTGCTAAGCAGGTTATTCACCTCCTGTTTTATTTGGGAAAACAGGCTTTAATGGGAACATACCACGTGTAATCTTTAAGCTACATCAAGCTGGCCAATAATTTTCGTGGCAGCTTCACAGAGCTGAGAAAGGAAGAATTATTGGTGTTGGAAAAGACCTTTAATATCCCCAAATCCAACCAACATCCCAGCACCACCGATGTCACCACTAACCCACATGTCCTCAAGTGCCATATCCACATGTTTTTTGAACACTTCCACGGATGGGGACTCCACCACCACCCTGGGCAGCCTGTTCCAGTGCTTGACCACACTCTCCATGTAGGAATTTTCCTTAATATCCCATCTGAGCCTCCCGTGGCACAACTTGAGGCCATTTCCTCTCATCCTATTGCTGGTTTCCCAGGGGAAGAGATCAACCCCACCCGGCTCCACCCTCCTCTCAGGGAGTTAAAGAGCAATAAGATGTCTCCTCAGACAAGGTGGCTCTCTCCTCAGCAGTCTCAGTGATTTTTGGGAGCTCATTAACAGCAGTTTTGAAGATCCCACAGGTAATGGTCATTCCGGTGTGTCGCACACCCAACACCCCTCTCAATTCACCAGGAGAATGCTCCCACCAGACTGATCTTGGACTAAATGGTTTCCAAGCAGTAATTCCCAGTTTTGGCTCTGCTGGTTATGGTGCATTTTGAGGCTTGAACCCAAATCCTGTGTGCCAAACCAGCTCATTTCTCCAAGAACAGGGGGTCAGCCAAGTACAGGCAGCAGCTCCAAAATTGTTCTTCTCCACCTGAAATGATATTTAAACACTGCCACAGACAACATTTTCTCCCATGCTCCTACCAGGAAGAAACAAAATATTTCATGCTGGATCCAATTAAGATGCAATCAATTTTAACTGATTCTGCTCTGAGCAGGCATAAATATTTCTCATAAAGGAAGTTAGGATAATTGATTGATTTAGATTAATAGAGAGAAAGTGAACTGTATTACAAACAGCTGGGAATTAACTTTGTCCTTGCAAGCATGAAACAACACCAAAGGTCTCTCAGCCTTCAAGTACGTACAAACCAGAAAGGAAGAGAAGTTCTTCAAAGAGGGCAGAAAGATCCACTTAGCACAGCAGGGATTTAAAGGCTGGAACACCAACAACTTCCTACTGCTATACTAATGACCTGTCAACTTCGAGTTCCAGACACAGCTCTTGATTCCAGCTGCAAAATGTCCACTTCTGTATTCATGCTCTTGCTTCAAATTCAAAGTCCAAGTTCTCTTTTTGGTTTGTTTCCCCCATCACGATTATTATTTTAACATCAAAAAATGTGCCACACACTTTTTTTTTTGTTTGTTTTCTTCTCCTTTTTCTTCTTTTCTCTCTTTTGGGTATTCAGTTGTTAATTGAATGACCACGACTGAGGGCTTGCTAACCGAAAACAGGAGCTTTTCCTTGTCTCCAGCTGGAAATTAACTGCATGAACACGGCCAGAGATGGGGCAGTGTCTCGCCCTGAACCAACACACTCGAGTACGTTGTTGTCCCTTCCCTGATGACTGGGAAGTTCTTCCTTAAGCACCCACAGCAGATGCACCTTCAAACCCTCATTTGACCTTCAGCACAGCCTGGAGTGTTCCTCAGGGTGAGGAGGAGCATCTCAAAGGAGTGACCCATTGAGGCTTTGAGACTGGCCCAAAGGATAAAGGAATGAGGCCACGTCCCTGCTGTAAGTCCTTGGAAAGGAGCTCAGGGAAAGGAGCACCCATGCTGCCTCCTGAGCAGAACGAGCTCCAGCAATCCTTCACTTCGCTGTTTCCTAAGAGCTGGAATTCCACCTCTGCTCAAAATAAACTCCCTGGAAGACTTCCAAATAGGCTGATGAACACTGGGATCACAAAACCATTAAAGCACTAGAAGGTGTTTGGGAGACTCCTCTGCTCAGTGAGAGGAAAATCCACCACTGTTCTTTGGAAGAACCTCACATCTGACAGAACCCCAAACCTCTGTCACTTTGGCTGGTGCAGTGCCAAGCAGGGATGCCACCTCCCAGCTAATGGAAGAAAAGGGAGAAGAGTCTTCTGCAGGGTCAGCACATAAAATACAGACACCTCCTGGGGTGGGCAATTCGACCTTCATGGAAATATGGTGGGCTCCAAGAAAGCCATTCCCACTCAGGCACAGGACCTTGGAACTGCAATCAGATGCTATGAAAGCACCAGCCCAGCATTTAACATTTTTACAAAAAACCCAAAACAAACAAGAACCCCAGTGGAAACCATTAAGAAAAAAGCCAATCCCCCACCTCAGACATTTTTTCCCCTTCTATACATTCTGTGCCACTGTTTGCAGCTCCATCCATCACACCCACTGACTGTCCTGCCTGCTTCCTCTGGATTTGCCCACTCCTGGCTAGGATACCCTGGCAGACAGCCCCTGGATCAGACCCTGGGGCTGTTTTGTTTCTCCTTCCCATCAGCTGTAACACCACTGTAAGTTACTGGCTGCAATTAGTGGTTTCTGGGGGTAAATGAGATGAAGCAAGGCCTCACCACAGGGGAATGATGACACCTGCTAAGGCTGACACATGATGTTCTTCACAGAAAAAAAAAGTGTTGTGGGGGGTGATGAAGTTTCTCTCATCAAAAGAATGCGACATATTTTCCATTAATTTTAAGGTCACAGAGGCACATAACCCTCAAGGGAGAAATCAACCAAAAAAAACCCCAAACAAAACAATTTGATCAGGCAAAGCAAAGCAAACATTCTAAAAAAAGAGAAGCCACTGAACATTAATAGAGATCACAGAGTCATAGCTTTGGGTTGGAAGGACCTTAAAGCCCATCCAGTGCCCCCCCTGCCATGGGCAGGGACCCCTTCCACTGTCCCAGGCTGCTCCAAGCCCCAATGGCCAGCCTGGCCTTGGACACTGCCAGGGATCCAGGGGCAGCCCCAGCTTCTCTGGGCACCCTGTGCCAGGGCCTGCCCACCCTCCCAGGGAACAATTCCTTCCCAATATCCCATCCATCCCTGCCCTCTGGCACTGGGAAGCCATTCCCTGTGTCCTGTCCCTCCAGCCCTCGTCCCCAGTCCCTCTCCATCTTTTCTGTCATCTCCGTCAGGCCCGGGAAGGCCACAGTGAGGTCACCCCAAAGCTTCTCCTCTCCAGGCTGAACAATCCCAGCTCTCCCAGCCTTTCCTCCCAGCAGAGCTGCTCCATCCCTCTGCTCATCCTGGAGCCTCCTCTGGGCTCTCTCCAGCAGCTCCAGCTCCTCCCTGTGCTGGGCCCCAGGGCTGGGGCAGCTCTGCAGGTGGGCTCTCACAAACGTGAGTTTTTTTTTTGATTGATGCCAGAGAAACAAAGGACCTGAGGAGAAACCTGTGACTGACCACATTAAGCCCTTGGAAGCAGCTCAAGATCCTCCATTGTTACGTTTCATAGAAAGCAAAAAACCAGGGCCCTGGTGTCACAGAACATCTCTGTCCAACGGAATCAGAAGCGCTGATTATAAAAACATCCATTTTCCAGCAGGAAAAGGTGATTTAAACCACAAGATGCTGCTGAAACCCTGGTTACTGACACTGAAACAGAGGACATGCCAAACCAGTGTTGACAGTTCTGTGCCTTTGGTCCCAGCACGTGGATGTCTCTTGGAAGAGCCAAGAGTGCTCAGATCCCTTGGCAACGGCCCTGAAACAGGGAAAGCAAACACTGTGCCATTCTTTAATCCCAGTAAATACACACATCAGTTGGAGCCTGATCCCAGGAAAAACAATGCAAACAGACAGAGGAGACCAAACACATGCTACAAGAGTACAATACACCTATTAACACGGGACAATGGGGGAAAAAGCACATAAAATTGGTTATTTGTAATGAAATTACAAGCCTGGAGAGCAGAGGGAATGCAACTTCCCAAGTTTAAACATCCATGGCCGTGTATCACATAAGCCGATTATGAAACTATGAAAATAAACTGGATGAACATTAAATGGATTAAGAGCGAGTGAGCTGAGGTCTCAAAATGCAACCAGGAGGAAATCCCTGCATCAGGCACATGGAAACACACAGGTCCAGGTCTGGGAATGGCTTGGAAACGTGGTGTCCTGACTGGGATGGGTCTGGACACCACCATGATGCTGCAGAGCCCCTCTTTCCTTCCGAGATGAAAAGAGCTGCAGGCTTTGAGCCTGCTCAGGGCAAATACAGAGGTTTGTGCCAGGCCAAATTTTCCCCCAGCACCGCCCTGCCGTCCCTGCTGAGGTGGGACTTTGTCCAGGAGCACTGACACGGGGTGTAGGTGTGTAACCACGGGATAACGAGGCTGTGCCTGGCATTAGCAGAGCAATGGGGGAACACTGCATGGTCCTGTGGGCCAGAACTCACAAGGTCAAACTAATCCGAGTCCTTGGAGAGGAGTCCAGCCCAATGACCATATCACAGAACCTTTGACTTCATCAGAAATGCTCTGAAACTCCCTTTTTCTGTTTCATCAAGCAGAGAGGGAGGAATGAGGTGCCCAGACTCGTGGTGCCTTAAGGCCCCAGGGCAAAAACTGCTTTCACTGTGGAGACCAGCAGCCCAGCAAGCCTGGATTCCCACCACGGGAAGAAGGAAGGCAAGTTCTCTTTCAGAAGGGGGATATTTTCCTTTAAAGGTGGAATACCCTTTTATATATAAGATATTTCCTTCACAAGCCAAATACATTCTTCTAGAAGTGGGATATTTAACTTTTCAAGTGCTGCATCCACACTGGGATGGGATTGTTCATTAATAAAGATGGTGATGACTGGGAAAATAAACACTGGGAGATTACAGCAACTTGATCATTTATGCAGCACTTTTCCATTTTGCACTTCTCAGGCTCATCCCTGCACCCACCTGACAGCAAGGTTTGTATTTTGGCTGGAGCTGGAAGCGTGCTCTCCTTCCCTAATTCCCTGATGGCTTTGATGGGATGAGGCAGGGAAGGGTGAGAGGCTTAGCTCCACTCACAGCTTTGTCCTTCTTCTCTGTTTCTGGGTTTAACTTCACAGACATCACTCACAACCCAAAATTAGCCCAACTTCTAGAACTCAAAATACACAGAGCTACTCCACAGATGCTCGTTATGCTTAAAGGCTAATTAGAGCTAATAAAAATAATATCAAATTGTTCAGGGCTCTGTCTGGCTGCTGAATGAGAAGGATGGCGCAAATCAGCACTGAAGGGAGAGCAAATATGTGGTTTTAATGTATTTTCATGTTTACTAATCCAGCAGAGACATCTGACACCCACCAGGCATGTTTCCAGATAGCTGAAAATTAACAGAGATCATGCCACTAATTATAAAAACGATAAAACAAAACCAAGGCAGCACATTTTAATTAAAGAATCTTCCCTTTTGTTGTTGTTTGGGTTTTTTTTTTGATCTATGCCGTGTCACATTTCAACATTTAAAAAAAACTCCCAACCCAAAGCTTCAATGTGCTGTCAGTTGGGTGAAATTGCCCTTGAAAAAAAGCAGCCACCGTTTCCCATCTGTCTGCAGAATAAAGGATTAATGAAAGGAAACCCTTAGTCAATTTAAAAATAATGAGCCATCAATATGGAGCTGCTTCAGCTCTATCAAACTGAATTAACAGCTCATGGGTTTTGTTTTTTTTGCCTCTGTCTCGTCTCTTTTTTTTCCAATACAGTTGATACTAAACGGCAAAAATCCTAAATTTCACACTTCCCAACCACCTGATTCCTTGTCTGGTTATAAACCGGTAAAATTTACTAACTTAAGTTGGGCTTAACCTTACTAAACCAGGAGTACAACTTTCCAGCACCTGTTTTTGACACCTGAACTCCAAGCAGGCATCAACCACACCAAGGACTTGGGCAAAACCTGGCACAAGCAAAGGCAGTGCCCAGAGCAGCTGGTTTACATGGGATAATTCTAATTGTAGAGATAATTCTAATTGTAGGGATAATTCTAATTGTACCCCAGGTAAAAACAACTTCAACCCCCCAGGCAATGGAGGGAGGAGTTCCCTGAGGATCCTGGGTTTCAGGGAAGCACACCAATTGTCCAGAACAGGCTGTGAGCCCACAAAAGGTGTCTTCAATCCTATCACCACACGCTGGAGTTGGTGACAGGATTGAAGACACCTTCAATCTTCAAGACACCACACCACACGAGCACTGCACAGCCCAAGCAGGCAGAACCCCACACAAAGCCATTTATACACAATTTCATCACCTATTTCTCCTCTCCCCCTCCACATTGACCCAGTGAGGCCCAACAAAGCTCATCTATTTTGAATTAATGATGAAAAACACGTCCTGCCAATCCACCTCCCGTGCTGGCATTTACTGGTGCTCAGGAGCTGTTTGTAATCTTGTCTTCTAACCACTATCAATTATCATAAAAAGGTTGAAGTCTTCACCTGCTGTCTGATAAATAATGCATGAGAGAGCTTAACAACAGGCAAGAAATAGCACTGCCAGATCTTTAACACTTCACACCCAACCAGCCCTGCTCCCCAGGCACCTGAACAAAGCCCCTGCTCCAGTGGCAGAGCCCGGGCAAAGAAAGGTGCTTTACAAGTGCCTTTTACACAGTTCCACGGATCAAAACCTGGGCTTTGCCCGAGATGTTGTTAATAAAATAACTGGATTAGCAGGAAGCTGTTGGAACTTTTATCATATGACATTCCAAGGGGGAAAAATACCGTCTCAATAACCTGAGAGCTCCATGAGAACACCGATTAAACAAGGAGGTATTCCCCCATCTTATGATTCTAGGAATTCTGTGAGGCTAAGAATTCTTCTTGTGGAAATACATATTCCATTCCACTCTTACTGAGCTTCTTTCTTTATTTTTTGTCCTTTTTTCTTTTTTTTTTTGTCCTCTTCTATTTTTATTTTTAATAGGCACAGCATCATCCCTCAGGCTCACCCTCAAGCTGCACTACCAAAGAAAAGCAGCATATCCTTCCCTTTCAGCTCCTCTCAGCCAGAGATCCACAAAAACCAGAGCCCCCTGTGGGAAAGGTGGAAGGAGTGAACACCCATGGTGACAACACACCTTCAGGAGAAACGGTTTCTCACTGCTGAGATTAATTAAGAGCCTGGAGGGGCTTCAGCAGGAGCATGAATGCTGAACAAAAGCATGAAACAAACCCCATCTGGTCCCTTTACAAATGTAACATGGTAAAACATTTTGAGTTGATACTTGTAGGATTTGAAAGGGGTTTAATAACCCAGGGCAGTCCCTCAGCATCTCATGGCAGGTGGAGCTGGAGCAGGAAATCCCTCCCAGGAACCTGGAACAAGCACAGGGGGATGAGCCCAGCCTGTGGATCCCCAGCAAAGAACTCCCCTGTCCTGCTGCACACACAGCTTTAGAGGGAAGTGCAGATCCTGATATTCCCAGGCTGGAAAAATCTGCTGGAACACAGCTGAATGTTGGGGAAACCACAAGATTTTTTTGACCAGAGCTTTGCTTTTACAAGAGAAGTGGGAGAAATTAACTGTGATCCTTCATGGCCAAGGGGAGACAAGGACAAGAGGAGGCAAGGACAAGGGGAGGCAAGGACAAGGGAAGGCAAGGAAAAGGAAAGGCAAGGACAAGGGAAGGCAAGGAATGGTTCCAAGGACATTCCTGTTGGAGAGATGGATGCTGACAGCCCACTGTGGGGTGTGAGGTCCCACAGGGAAACAGGATCTGTGGGACAACAGGCTTAATGTGTGTTCTAAAAAAGTCAAGGGTAAAAAATAAACACCAGAAAATTCCTTTAGTAAGTAAGTAACAACAAATGGGCTTTCACTGACCCGATTTAGAAAGACAAGCAAAAAACCAAACCTTTTCATTGCCACAAAAACCCAAGGGGGAGAACATGAGTGTGTAGGAAATCACACCATAAACATCAACCATTTGGTGACCCTATTTCCTTCCTTCACTGGGAAGCTTCTTACTATCTGATGAGATATAGTTTAGAAAAAAACTCGTTCAATTCTAATCCTAAAAGACAGAAAATTCAAATTTTGCCTCAAATTAGTTGCTAAAGGATCTTGAAGTAGAGGAATGGCTCCTGTTGTGATACAACCACATCATGGAGTGGTTTGGGTTGGAGAGAACCCCCCTCTTGTTCCACCCCCTGCCATGGACACCTTCCACTATCCCAGGGTGCTCCAAGCCCCATTAAACCTGGCCTTGGACATTTCCATACTTGGGGAGCCCCCCAGGAGACCAAGCCAAAGCCAGCAGGGAATTCCCCAGGGGTCTCTGGTCTGTGGGGCAAGCAGAGGTAATTCTGGAAAGTGAAATAGATAAAAAGTGACCTTTGACAGACAGATAGGAAGAGCAACTCACAGGCTACAAAACTCAGAAAGAAATTAGGACATTCAACAGAGAATTGCAGTGAGGGACCATCCTTCCCAAAAGAATCCCCAAAGACACTTAGTACGATTTTTATTTGTAAAAGGAATGAGACACAGAGGCGTTAACAGAGGGAGCAACCAGGTGAAAACCACAGATCACTAACGCTGGAAGAGACCTCTGAGACCATCCAGCCCAACTGTTAGCTCAGCACTGCCAAGGCCACCACTGACCCATGTCCCCAGGTGTCACATCCACGTGGCTGTGACATTCCTCTGGGGATGGGTGGATTTACCACTGCCCTGGGCAGCCCCTGCCAAGGCCTGAGCAGCCTTTCCATGCAGAAATTCCTGCTGCTGTCCAACCTGAGCCTCCCCTGGCCCAGCCTGAGGCCGTTTCCCCTTGTCCTGTCCCTGTTCCCTGCCAGCACAGCCCGCCCCCCCCCGGCTGCCCCCTCCTGTCAGGGACTTGTGCAGAGCCACAAGGTCCCCCCTGAGCTTTCTTCTCCTCATCAGACTTGAGGATTATCCACCAGAAACCCCAGAGAGGGGAAGAAACAGCCCAAGGGCCACATGTCAGGCCAGCACTGCATCCTCTCCCACAGCCCTTTGAATGCTGGGAGGAACTATTGGAAAGATTTGGATGCATCAAACAGAGGGTGTGGAGCTGCATGTGAGGGGAAACAGGATCAGTAAACAAAAAAAAAGAAAAATAAAAAGAGAACAAACAAAAACTATCAAAACACCCAGACACTTGAAAAGTGAGGTGGTTCTCCCTGCTGCTGCTTTCTTCAGGGATGTCCTTTGCAAAAGTATTCATTCCTTGCAGGGAAGGTAATTTGTCACAGAACTGCTCTTTTAAACTTCACCCTGTTGTGAAAGTGACAAAATAATAGGCCCAACATGAATGCTCAGCAGTGCATTTCAGAAGCAACATGTGCCAGGTTTTTCATTGGGCTCGTAAACCATCCTGAGAAATAAAACTTTATGCCTGGTAGCAGCAACGTATAATTATTCCTCTGAAAAGAATTAATATATATTTGGGCAAAAACTTGATAAAAAATTTATAGATCATGGAAAGGTTTGGGTTGGAAAGGAACTCAAAGATGATGTAGTTCCATCCCCCTGCCATGGGCAGGGACACCTTCCACTGTCCCAGGCTGCTCCAAGCCCCAATGTCCAGCCTGGCCTTGGACACTGCCAGGGATCCAGGGACAGCCACAGCTTCTCTGGGCACCCTGTGCCAGGGCCTGCCCACCCTCCCAGGGAATAATTCCTTCCCAATATCCCATCCAGCCCTGCCCTCTGGCACTGGGAAGCCATTCCCTGTGTCCTGTCCCACCATGCTGTGTCCCCAGTCCCTCTCCAGCTCTCCTGGAGCCCCTTTAGGCACTGCAAGGTGCTCTGAGGTCTCCCTGGAGCCTTCTCTTCTCCAGGTGAGCACCCCCAGCTCTCCCAGCCTGGCTCCAGAGCAGAGGGGCTCCAGCCCTTGGAGCTGCTCCATGACCTCCTCTGGGCTCTCTCCAGCAGCTCCAGGTCCCTCCCTGTGCTGGGCCCCAGGGCTGGGGCAGCTCTGCAGGTGGGCTCTCACCTGAGCCCAGGGGCAGAGGGGCAGAATCCCCCCCTCCCCTGCTGCCCACGCTGGGGCTCAGCCCAGGGCACGGGGGGGTTCTGGGTCCCAGCTCTCACCCACAGCACCCCCAGGTCCTTCTCCCAGGGCTGCTCCAGCTGCTCATCCCCAGCCTGGATTGATCCCAGGGGTTGCCCTGACCCAGGGGCTGCACCAGCACTTGGCTTTGTTAAACCTCATGAGATTCCTGCCCCTCCAGACCACAACTCCCCCAGACATCTCCAGAAACAAATGGAATTATCAGAAGGAGAAAATCATCCCTAGGCTTGTGCTAATGGTATAACTTAGAGATAGCCAGAAGGTCCAGACTTAATGATTTATTTTAATCAGGCCCTATGTTCCTAAATAATTGTGTCAATAGGATAAGAATGTGGAATAGCTGAGTAATGATGAAAAATGATGGTTGAATAAAGGAGGAAAAAACTCTCAGAGCCACGGAGCAGAACATTTGGCTTGATTAGCGTGACTTTGAAAATCTAAAAGGATACAAGGAGCTTTTACTGTGTAACAAAATAAACCAACAAATGTAATTTATGTCTGAGCCAAGTAGGGCTTTGAAATCCATCATTTATTGAATTATTTTATTGTTCCAAGCACTCTGCTGTTCAAAACAAGCAATAACTTAAGTGTGATTCTTATTAGCGATTCAAAGTTGGAATAAAGAGAAAAATTCTGATGCTTTGGAGCAATCTGCTTAAAAACACAGGGAATATGAGGGAGAAACATATTATCCATGAATTACTAAGCAGTTATCCATCATCTTAAGATCAAAATAAAATAAGTGCAATTAAAGGAAGCTGGGACATGACCATTTAAAAAGCCATTTTTTTCCCATGTCTTCCCCTTCCCCTCCTCTTTTTTTTTGGAGGGGGAGGATGAAGGGTTATGAAAACATTGAGGACAGCTCATTATTCACCTGGTCCAGATCCCTGCTCCCAGTGCCACATCCAGACACAAGCTGAAGAATGGGAAATGCAAAGCCATACCTGCTCACCCAGGTGTGAAAAGGGACTGGGGTTATATCATCACTTGGAATGGAAATTTAGGTGAGGTTTCCTTGGAAGAAGGTAATTTTTCACAAGCATGCCTGGCTTACAGAAGGCATCTCGGAAAAGTAATGGGAATTTTGTCCTGGGGGACAGACTTCCCAAAATCCTCAGGTGCCTCCTGAAGAGACACAGAACCCCAGGATGGCTCAGGCTGCAGGGAGCACAGTGGGCACCTGGTGGCACCTCCCTGCTCCAGCAGGGCCATCCCAGAGCACAGGGCACAGCATTGTGTGCAGATGGGTCTGGAATATCCCCAGGGAGGAGATCCCAGAGCCTGTCTGAGCAGGGCCCAGGCTCTGCTCGGGGGGCCCAGCAATGGCACCAGAATTACAGGCAGGAACTGATCCCAGGAGTTCCCCCTGCACAGGGGGCAGAACTTCTGCCCTGGGCAGGGCCACACTGACTCAGCTTCTCACTTCCCGGATTTTCTATCGATTCTTTATATCCCTGCTGTGCTGCAGAGGGAAGCAGAGAGGGGACCTGTGCCTGGACACCACCCTTTGCATCCTGCTCACTGGGTACCGCAACGGGACTCGCGTGCAAACGTTCCCTCTTCCAGCACTTCCCCAGCCCTTTGGCACCGTGAGCTCTCATTTTTAGTGCAGTTTTGTCCATTTTAATCAAGCACTTCATTTCCCAGCAAGGTAAGGTGGGGAATTCTTTTGACACAGGAGAGACAGAAAGGAGACCCGTTTGGGGGTCCATCACACTGCCAAACGTGTCTCCTGCTGTTAATTTGACTTGGAAGAGAACTGACGTGGCTCCAACCATTCAGATGGGATATTGGGAAGAAATTCTTCTGGGGGAGGGTGGGGAGGCTCTGGCACAGGGTGCCCAGAGCTGCTGTGGCTGCCCCTGGATCCCTGGAAGTGTCCAAGGCCAGGCTGGACATTGGGGCTTGGAGCAGCCTGGGACAGTGGAAGGTGTCCCTGCCCATGGCAAGGGGTGGCACTGGATGGGCTTTAAGGTCCCTTCCCACCCAAACCAGTCTGAGATTCCTACACAGGACTCAGCTGAACAAAGGTGAATTTTGAGAGCTGAGGTGGCTCAGCTCAGCAGAGTCCCAGCAGGTCCAAAGGGTTGATTCCAGACTGAGCAGCTCCAGCGCCCAAGAAGCAGCAGAGCTGGGAATTTTGGAAAGGGAGCACCTGCCCAGAGAGCTCACCAGAGCTGAGGGGAGAAGGGTGAATGCATTCTGAGCTGCAGGGTAGGAACTGCATCCTTTGACCAAGAATTCACATAAAGACCATTCCTCAGAAAGCAGAAGCTCCATTCCCGCTGACACCAGAGACGTGAGAGGAGCTCTCAGGACTGGGACAGCTCTGTGGGAGTCACTGCCACGGGACAACAGAGCCAGGCTGACCTTTGCTGGGAGCTGCTGGGAGCAGCCTCCCCCACACTTATCAACCCTGCTTTGGGCTCTGTTTTACACTCCAAAATCAAAGCGACACCAAAACACTTGGAAAGGACATCGCAGTTCTGGACACCAACCCCAACCATCATCTCCCACTCCCTGGAGCAAAACTGATTTTAAACAGCCTTAAAAAAATCAAATCCTCCAAGTCTTGCACTGCTTTACTGGACTGTGAAGGAGAAGGCAATCAAAGGGCATTGCTACTGAAACATGGGATGTTGCAAAATTATATGGAAGAAATAATGAGGTGAAATATGCAGTTCTTTATTGGCAAAGGTAAACAGTCACCCTGGGAATATGAATGGATCACGTACTGCAATTTGAATAATTTATTCTGAATACTCAAACTGCCATAGATGAGCTGTTCAGAAAAATTCCAATCACTCTGAGGAGAATTTCCAGTAAAAAAGGAAATCCCAAACCCATTTTGAAAAGGCCTCAGCATTACAGAGCAGAATCGTGATCCACAACAATTCTCCCTACCCCAAAACGGAGTTAAAGTCCTCATTTCTGTCATTCAAACATCACTTCTCTCTCTCATCCCTGGAGGCAATTCAAGGACCTCTATTTCACCTCCCCCAAGAGCATCAACACCAGGTTAGGATATTTTTCTAGACAGCTGACAGCACAAAAATAATTAAATATTTCCAACTCTATCCCTATTTTCTACCCTTAAGAATGAATCAGTTTCTAAAAGGACAACTTTTCTCTACTACTTCCACCCCAAATTACCTCCTGCTTTTTGAAACTTTGATTTTTTTTAAAGACATAATTAAAAAAAAAAATTACTGAAAGAGGAGAATTGCAGAGATCTTTAACAACAGTTCTGCTTAAGTCCTGACCACTGTTGATGTGCTGAGAAATAGAAATAGAATAATAAACTGATCTATTTTACAGCTTCCTCAGTCTTTACACATTTGTCCTACACGAAAAACAAGAGAATTTAAATCCATGGCGTACAAACAGCATTAGACACCAAATTGATTCATTACTTCCCAATGAAATCCTTAATACCCAAATCTGGAGAATGCATCACTTCGGAACAGAAATGAACAAACAGGCTGGAATGAAACAAAAATAATTTCCATAAATTTCGGCCTCTTTTCCCATCTCATGAATTTATAAACTAAATCAAATTGTCAGGGAAGAAGTGATACTTTCTCATGCACATTTTGATTGAAGCACCTGCAGGCAGAGTTGAGAAGCAACACCCATGAGCCAACTGCTGACATGAAAAATGGGGAAAAAAATAGAAGCTATTAAAAAAAAAAATTCCATATTTCATCTCACTGAAGACATTTATTAGCTGAGTAAATTATGGAGGAATTTGTGGACAGTTCTTGGACCAGAGCATTTAGAAAAATAAACCAAGTCAGCTACAGTTGGGTGTCTCTTGATTCCCTGGCACTCGCACCCTGGCACAGGCTTCCCACTCCCAGCCAGAGAGGCAGCAGCAGGCAGTCCTATTGCAGAACCTTTCCTGGAATGTTTTTTGTTCCCAGTGGATTTTTATGGCCCAATTTAACCCCTTTCTCTAAATCTAATCAGCATGCTCCTAAACAGCACAGCAAAGATTTGGACAATCCAGAACTAGAGCCAGCACTGCTCACAGCACCACAGAGTTTGGGTTGGAAGGGACCTGAAAGCTCNCCATAGGAAACCCCCTGGCTCCCAGATGAGCGCAGGGATGAGCAGAAGGAGCAGCACTGCACAGCCCTGTGATGTGGCACAGTCAGTGTTCAGCCCCAGCAGCAGCCACGTGGGGCACTCGAATCAATACAAATCCACTCCTCCAGATCGAATTTGTCCCGAACGTTCCACAAGGGTAACAACTTCTGACACAAGTTACTCAATCTGGCAGCTATTGGATCTAATGGATCACTTCTCTTCCTATATAAAAACATAAAGCCGGAATAAACTCCACAGAGCGAGGCCTAATTTGAGCAGATGTTATTACAGGCCTGGGCCTGATCCAGCTCAGATTCGTACTGCTGGCTAATCTAATGTCTTAGACCTGGGATTAATGACCACAGAACAGCATCAGCACCCAGAGATTCAGCAAAACACTGCTGGCACTCATTGCTAAAATCACTTCATCCACCTTGACTACTCCCTGAGCAGGAATGGCCAGGCCGGGCCTAGACCCTCGGCCTACAAGTGGGCAGACTTAATTCCAAGGTTTGTTTATTGGCTGCAATGCCTTAACTTAGATCTGCACACCACAACACATCTGCACTGCCAGACAAACCAAATCCCGGGCTGGTGAAGATGTGTTTGAAAAGGATGGCCAAAAGCTGGTCAAAAACATTCACAGACACTTTAGGGAGCTGTAAGAGTGTCCAAAGATGTGGGGAAAATCTCTGTATGGTCAGAGAGGCATAAAGACAATGGCATGAACTAGATTAAAAATAAACTGAAGTACTTCCTCCCTGGAAACATTTCACAGGAATGATAACAACATATAAACTAAGAATTTGAATTTTTTTCCATTCTAGAAATGCTACAAAAAGTAGTGCACCAAGTAAAAGCAAAATGCAAAGAGTCCTCCAAGTGCCTTTATGGGAAAACTAAGAAAAATCATGACAAAATCATCAGTTTGGTGTCTTTCCACACCTACACATACACTGCAAACATGGGAAATGCTGTTCTCAGAATCCCTTGCAATGGTAAAACTAAGATGACTTTCCTTCATAAAGCTGATTTTTGAATGATAGGAAGCAATAGGTGAAAGTATTTTTGTTTAAAATTAGAAAGTGAGATGTTTGTAAAGGCAATACAAAAATATCATGGAATAATTCAGGTTGGAAAAGCCCTCCAAGG
The DNA here is from genome assembly GCA_013397815.1 of Aleadryas rufinucha. NCBI lineage: Eukaryota > Metazoa > Chordata > Aves > Passeriformes > Aleadryas > Aleadryas rufinucha. The sequence goes on from VZTH01004027.1 coordinate 32,495, forward strand.
CTGAAGCACCCCCAAGTCATTAATTTGTCCTTCTTCCTGAAACAGGAGGAAAAGTAGGAAATGAACATGGAGCCACATCTCTTAAGGAATGCCTTTCCTGTGCTCAGCCACAGCAACTTTCCAAGTAGATTTTACTAAACAGCTTTTCCCCTCAGCCAAAATGCCTGGGAAAGCAGGACCCTTCCTTCTTTAGGGCTAATTAGTTCAATTCCAGCCCACCCTGGTGGTCACTGAACATTTAATTAAGTAATGAATATTCAGAGTATAACTCCCAGTCCTTATCAGCTCACCTAAGCCCACCTCGGGAGGGAGGCTACAGCTTTTGTGCCTCTGAGGACATTTTCTTCAATCCCTGTCAATTGTCCCTGAAAACCCAGTTAAACCAGTTTGGACCAGCACGGAAATCGTCAGTGTGCCTCAGCAATCAGGTCCATTCTTCCAGCATCACATATAATAAAACTGAAAATAAACTGGTCCAACAGAATTAGGGGGAAAAAACCCCACAGCTTTGTTTCCTGCATTTTTGAGCCCTATTTCCCATGAGTCCCTCCCCAAACGGGTTGTGGAAGGGGATTTGTAGCATGATCACACATCTTCTGCTTCCCCAGGAAGTCAGGCTGGCAAAAGGTTGCTGCTGAGAGAGCAGGAAGATGAAAAGGTGGAAAAGTAACACCTGACCCACCTACAGCCATGAAAGCTGCACTTCCCTGTGTCAGATATCCCCAAGGAACACAGAGGGAAGAGAGCTGGAGGTTTTGGGGTTTTGGGATTCCCTCCTCAAATTCATGAGAGCACTCAAACCATCATAAGGGAAGGGGGGAGAAAAAAACCCACCAAAATAAAATCAAACCACACCAACATTGACTGATTTTTCTAGGATGAGAAAGAACAGAAATCATTCCTGACTGTGGAATTTTTTTCTCCTGGATGGAGCACCAAGATGCCAGTTCCTATTTGTCCTCACGTTAGGGGGATTCACTTTGGTCTGCTTGTTTCCTCTACCCCAACCTCTGCTTTCTCGTCCAAATTCTAATTTAATCTATAAATCTTTAAATCTTGCCTTGTAGAAGTCCTTTCCCAAGAGTCTACTTTCCATCAAAAACCCTGCCCAAAGACTCAAAGCCCTTGAGAATTTCAGGATGCTCCTCTGAAGGGAAAAAGCATGAGTGGCTCCCCATGGAGGCATCCAAAAACTTGGGGTACACTGACAATGAGAAAGTCTGACCTAGGGATAAGGATCATTCAGTCTTTGAAAAAAGTTAAAACCAAGTCTCAAATCCAGTAATTAAATAAAAATAAATCCATGGGCAAAAATAACCCTCTGCCTATAAGAATCATCCAGAAAAATTCAGGTTTGCTGTTAATATGATCTGAAATACTATCACCCAATTCAGTTCAACACAGGGAAGATCATAAAATAATTCATTTATTCCTTAAGAAAGGTCAAGTTCACTCCTTCTAGGATTGATCATATGAGCATAATTATAATGTAATTTACTATTGTACCTAAATTACTTAATATAAAGAGATATTCATCCCATGGTGGGAAACTGTCAAATCTTAACATCTCTGCTGATCTCAAGAAGATCTTTAAAGGTCAGGCACGGTTCCTGTGTGCCTGACTATGAAAACAAGCAACAGTTATGTGGCAAAATATTTTTATTCCATGAAATTTGCTGGTCTCTGACTTCCTGTGAATTAGGAATGATCGAGCTCAATGTGCCATGGCACAATGGAATTAAACATCTGCTTCTAAAGAGCAGGATTTTCTGTTTATTGTGTTGCCAGAACTCAATGGCCACATGCACTGGATGGAATGAAATGTCCCAGCCACTGTTTTGAGATCTTGAGATTACAAAGCCTTAGAAAAGCCATTCCAACATCAGCAACGGACCCTTGGAATCTACAGTGCAGTGCAAGAACTAAAATAAGGAGGAGATTTCACCCTTTATCTGTGAGCTAGAGACATATTTGTATAGATTAGAACAAAATTAGGTGGATTTTTATTTCTGCATCTCTTGGCAATCTCAAGATAAAGTTTGGTCACTGTGGAGATGTAGAGCACTGTACATTCCTTATTAACTTTTATATCACCGACTGGGTTGGGATGGAAGGGACCTCAAAGCTCATCTCATTCCAACTCCTGTGCCATGGGCTGGGACACCTTCCTCCAAGCCCTGTCGAGCCTGGCCTTGGACACTTCCAGGGATGGGGAGTCCACAACTTCAACCTCTCTTTTTAAAGGTTTTCACAAAGTTTTTTTGATGGCAAAGTTGGTTTGGATTTATTTATAACCCCTTGCTGTCAGTACAGATTTATTTCTAATGAGTAGGGGAAATGAAAGGCCATGAGAGAGGAGCTCTGGCAGCCAAACCATTTCAGCTGAGGGGGTCATTCCACCAGAACTGAGCAGCCCACAACTGCAACACATCAGGATACAACAGCAGCTTGCTGAGAACCAACACAATCCAGTTCAAAGAGCACATCCATCTTCGTAGCCCTCCTTTGGACATTCCTGACTGCAGGAAAAACCACCCCAGGAGGAGGAAAAGAGCCTGGTTTTAACAGCCACCCCAGTACCAGAGCTTTTCAGCAGAGAGGTGTATTAACAGTTGATTTATTGAGGGGTTTTACCCACAAATGCATTTACCCACGTGACCTTGAGCAACTCCAACAAGGAATCCCCTCAGGAATAACAGCAGAGGGGTTCCACCAGCATGACCTGGCTTTGTTCACCATCTCAAGTGCCTATGTCTGATAAACCACAACCATCTCAAGTGCCCATGTCTGATAAACCACATCCAGACAGCACAAAACCAGGCCCAGCTTGCAAGGTTAAAAAAAAACCCCCTAAATGCACAGAATAAAAAGCAGGAAAGAGTAGTAACTTACTCTCAGGAGTAAGCTGATTGTAACAGGGTGAAGCACTTCATCCCATCACAGTACTCTGCACTAATGCAATGCTCAGAGCACAGATCAACAACCTGAGAACTCTGACTTGACAGGAGAAGTAAAATACTGAAAAAAAGGGACATTCATTTTCTTTTTGAAATTCCTGACTTCAAGCAAGCTCTGCCATTTCAGAGGTGTCCATAAACTCCTGTTCTTAAACTTAGAGGGAACCAACAAGAAACTTTCCAAAAGCCACGGGGAAAACCCAGAAGACCACGTTGTTAACACTCCTGTCATGCTGCAGAGTAAAATTTCAGCTTTTCCCAAACACAACAAAACCAAAGACTGACCAGAACTTTGCCCTCTGCTACCATCCCACTGATTTAAGAAAAATTAAGAAGGTCGATTTACAACAAGGGCCTTAAAGAGTGGTTATAAATAATTGGTGTTATAAATAGTTGTGGGGCACTCACCGTTGCGACTCTCCTCGTCAATGGGAACTATTGTGGCTGGAGGACCTGTTCTGGCCAACTTGCAATCTATAAAGATGAAAAGAAGAGTTATTTCTCATTCCAAAAGTAGGATCTCAGGAGTTTTGTTGTTGGGGATTTTTTTTAAAGTCAGCATATTTGGCATGCTGAAGGCAAGTATTCCCTTAAATGTGATGCAGGTCTGAGCTACAACTGATAGTAAAGTTACACTCACAGAGGATCAAAATCGGAGCTGCTTGCTTATCCCTTACTCAGACAAACTTTGTAAAGCAAGGGAGGATGTGATGACAAAAGGTCTCAGGTATGATCCATATTTAGAACACCTGAACAGCAAAAACTTTGTATCATTTTTCCTCTTCCTTTGCACGTCATGAACACACACCCCTCAAATCACAGAATCATGGAATGGTTTGGGTTGGAAGGGCTTTAAAAATCATGTACTCCCCCTACCATGGGCAGGGACACCTTCCACTATCCCAGGTGGCTCCAAGCCCCAATGTCCAGCCTGGCCTTGGACACTGCCAGGGATCCAGGGGCAGCCACAGCTTCTCTGGGCACCCTGTGCCAGGGCCTGCCCACCCTCCCAGGAAAGGATTGGTGTCACATTCCACCATGATCCAGATGGATGGCTACACTAATGAATCTGTTTGTGTCTTGCTCTAGAGATCCCATCAGGAATCTCAGTGTCTGTCAGGACATAGGGAATAAGATGGTAATTTAACCCAAAGAAATAACAAAGGAATGATTAAAGAGTATAAATCATAATTAAAGCTTCACAACAGAAACAAACATAATTTGAATTTAATTGCAACAAAAAGGATCTACTTAGTGAATGGAATTTTAATAACTCTAAGGAGAACACAAATGAAAAGCAGATGAGCAATGTTCAGGAAGTCGTATTTTGCCATCTTACCCTCATATTGCCAGTCTGGAGTCAAAAGTTTAGAGTCATCAATGGAAGCAGAGCAGAATAACGAAAGAAAATAAGTAAGAGTTTGTTGGTTTACTCAAAAGAGAGGTTCAAAGATAACAAGCAGTACATGCAGAGCTAGCAAATGCATAAGTGTAGCCTTAAAATACATAAAAGTATGATCACCACGTGTGATGACTGTTTTAGGACCAGTCGGGTTTTCTACATTGAACAGCAGAAAACCACTACCCCTTTTAAAGCACACAGAAATAAAAGTTCCTTAGGAAGAGCTTTTCGTTTTCCAAGAGCCTCATTGGCTCAGCAAGAAAAGAGACAACCATTCTCCTCCAATTCACCACACAGGACTACAATTGCAGCCCATGATTTTATAGACTTTAAGAGGCTCCTCTGATCCACAGTCCAACCAAACCTCATTCGTATGAAATGATTCTAATCAAGTTCTGGACTCAAAATAGGGAAAAAAAAGGGGAAAGAAATACTCAGGTATTACTTATTTGTTTGGTTTCTTGGGGGTTTTTCTTACACACAAATCCCAACAGAAAATCATCTGTAAATTACACACAAAAGCAAGGTGAGGTGAATTCTATTTCCCAGCTTATGGTAAAAATTACACATTCATCAACTTCAAAGGACCCACACTGTAGCTTGTTACAGCCTCTAATTACCCCAGCACAGACAAAGCCTGTGAAGGGAGGTGAGATCAGTGATGCATTTGCTCTGATCTCCGTTTAGGTGAAGCCCCTAAAGGACACCTCTGCATCACGGGGATTTCCTCCAGCAGCAGCTTTGTGTCACTGCTGCTGAGTTCAGCTGCAAGGCCAGACATCTGAACATCTGCAGATTCATCCGTATGAACAGCCTGAATAACGCTGGAATTCCTGGAGCGCAGCATTGTGTGGAGCACAGGGAGGAGAGCGCAGAGGCTCTGTGCACAATCTGCTCAGGGCTGGGCACTGCCCAGGGCACAAGTTGTGCCTCCTGTGCAGGGCAATTGCTGGGCTCAGGCCCTGCCCGTTGCTCTGGGGCCATTGCTGGGCCCCCGGAGCAGAGCCTGGGCCCTGCTCGGAGCCCTCCCTGCAGCCAGGGACAGCCAGGCCTGAGGGCCCCTCTCAGCTGGGGCTCCTCTCGAGGCTGAGCAGCCCCAGCTCCCTCAGCCTTTCCTGGGCACGGAGATGCTCCAGGCCCTTCCTCAGCTGCGCAGCCTCCGCTGGCCCCGCTCCACGAGCTCCCTGGCCCTGCTGTGCTGAGGAGCCCCGAGCTGGGCACGGCACTGCAGAGGTGCCTCCAGGGCTGCCCAGAGGGGCACGATCCCTCTCCCCAAACAGATATTGAGAAATACAGGGAGCTGCTGTGGGTGCCCTCCCTCGCCCTGCTCACATCACAGGGGTAGAGATCCCCCACCACCACTGGCTTTGCCATCACAGAATCATTCAGGTTGGGAAAGACCTCCAAGATCACCAAGCCCAGCCCGTGACCAAACACCTCCGTGCTCACTTCACCATTTCAAAGTGCCCTAGGCAGTCTAAATAAAATTATTGGTGCATGGACTCTCCCTCTCTCTTCCCTTCATTCTTATAAGGTCTGCTTTGATACATAACAATTGAAAGTTTTCTGTTTGTTTGGTTTTTAAGAATTAAATTAACTATTGTTTTATTTTAAAGCTTTTTGTTTTGCAGGCATTAACAGAGCAAATAAATCACCTGGAAAACCACATCTTTCATAGCACTGTAGTTTCCTATGAGCACATTGTGTGGGAAGATAAGAAATGTTTGCATTATCTACATGAAATATGGCCTTTGGTTTTTTTTTCCCTCTGGTCTTATTTTTTCCACTGAATACAATAAAAATTCCAGGGCCATAACAAAACCAACTCCAACTTTTTCTAGAGATGTGTGTTATCATTTTCTAGAGGTTCAGCATTTGGGGAACTGAAGGACCCTTCAACAAACTGGTATTTAGGGCACAGGAGCTCAGTGATACAAACTTCAATGCAACATTATTTTCAACAGTGCCACCACACACACGACCAAACTAAATATCCAAATGAAAATCCAACGCAGGGACAATTTTGAAGTCTAAAAATTGCATATGTCTCACTAAAAGAATAATCATGTGGGTTTTTTAAACTCCATGAGCTTTTCCTCCATCTTCTCTGTTTCCATGGTATTTTCTCCCTGCTGGGTGTCCCAGTGAAAAGCTCACCCAAATCAGACCAACTTCTATTTTATATTCAATAAGAAAACTATCAAAATTATAAGTCAAATACATGTTCAGATGTTAACAACTTTTCCCAAAGTTGGTTTTCCATCAAACACATCAGAATTTCCAGAATGATGATCAAAGCATTGTACAGTGCATTGAAAAGGAATGTTCAGCACTTAAAAGGAGTGTTCAGCATTCCAATGTGGATCTGAGGAGTCTCAGAGAAAAGGCAGGGCTGGCCAGCTAAAGTCAGCAATTTGCAGAGGATTTATTGCAAGTGTGAGCAGGTGAAGCAAGAAAATTTATCATGAGATAAATTTCAGTGAAAAGAAGAGATTAGAGCAAGAGCCAGAACTAGGGGAGAAAAAATCCCAGGCAGGATGGGAGTAGGAAACTTGTGGATTATCCACATGGCACCAGTAAAAGGTTTGTGAAGAAACACAGTTTTATTGCATAGGTAAGAGTTTACAGATTATTTCACCTAATTTCACCATGCCAAATCTCAGATTGCTTTTGCTTTTTCAGACATGTCACCCTTCCCTTCTGCAGGAGCAAATCTAACAAAGCCACAGCCTCAGTTCCACATCCACCACCAGCACACACTGAACAGATAAATCTAGAACTGCAGTCTGACACAAATTTCCAATTCAGAGACAATAATTTTAATTAAAAACCTTAAAGACAAGCAGCAAGTTGTAAATGTACGGGTGGTACCTTTTTTCCCCTCACAAAATAGAATCAATAAACAGCAATATGAGTTCAATAAACCATAAGCTCAAGCACTGTGTTGTGCAATCAGGCACCAGCCAGAGCCGGTGGGAATTTCTGGGGACATGAAATAGAACATCTTTGGACTGAGCCAGGTGCAGAGAAAGGTTATTCCCAGCATCAAGAGGACGGAGAATCTGTCCCATAAAGATGACAGAAGTTGGAATTTCTTTAATCAAGGAAAATGGAAGCTCTCTGGAAATACAATTGGGGAAATTAGCAAGGAGGAAAAGGTTCCTTAAACTAAAGAGCAATACCAGTGAGCAGTGTCCCTTAGGAAAGGGATTCCATGAATTGTCCTCAGAGATGTTATGTGAAAGAGGCTCAGTTTTTAGGAAAATCCCAGGACATTTGAGTGGGAAGGGAC
>VZTH01004027.1:40169-63202 GCA_013397815.1 Aleadryas rufinucha
TCTCCCTGGAGCCTTCTCCTCTCCAGGTGAGCCCCCCCAGCTCTCCCAGCCTGGCTCCAGAGCAGAGAGGCTCCAGCCCTGGGAGTAGCTCCGGGGCCTCCTCTGGACTTGCTCCAGTTCTCTCAATTTTTTTCTCCAGTGTTTTGTTTAAATGTTCCTCAGCAGAAATTATTTCAGCATTAAGGCTGCTTTATTCAACCTAAACAAGCACAGAATAACTGCAGCCCCAAAGGTGACTTAGGAAGGAAATATTCCCACAAGACTTTAAACCCAGAGAGCAGAAAGGTGCCCCATGTCAGTGTGTGGGACTTGGCAGAATTCTTTAAGCCATTATTTCACCTCTCCCAATTTTACACTGTGGTTTATTACCAGAATGTATTACCAGAACATGCCTCTGTTCCAACTTTCTCAACAAAAAACAAGTTGTCCTTGAAATTCCTGGGCATAATGGAGTAGTTTTTGAAGTCAAATCATGATAAATCAAACACTCTTAAAAAAGGAAAAGCATTCCATAAATGAGCTTCCCTCCCTACAGTTTTCATGATGCATTTTATGTTTAAGCAGCAATGCTGGTAAATGGAACCCTGAGGCAGCACTGCCCCTGCCCCAAACTCCTTACAGAAAAGGCAAAAGAACTTACTAAATAAAACAAGCTCTGAAGGCTTTCCTAAGACCTTGCAGCAAAGCATTTCTGTTCCTGTTGTTCACTTCACTGTTTTTCCCAACAGTGCTTCTGCTTTACCCTTCCATAATCAAGAAAAAGGGATAAATAAAGGACCTCTCTCCTTGGGAGCAAAGTGAGAACCTCTTTAGCAAATTCCCCATGTAACAGTGTCAAGGCTCAGCTCTATTTGGGCTCTGCTGGCTAATTTTTGTTATTTTAATTTCTAATTATTTTTAATGAGCTGGCTCAGAGGAAACCCTCAGTCACTGTCCTTGATGAGCTGCTCAGCAAGGTCAAACAGCCTGAGCAGAGACAAACACAACAACTTAGATAATCAGGTATTTTCCCAACGGAGACCTGCTGGATCATCTTCCTTTCACCTTCGAAACCCCTTCAAATCCCCTTCCCATCCAGCAGTTCTCTTCCTTGGAGGACTTCTATCAGTTTTACAGCTAAAAGCACAGAGAATCACCTATTAAAATTAAAACAACGTTAATGAACCAGCTAATAACAAACTCCCAGTGTGGGGAGCCAACAGGCAATGCCACAAGCTCTGCAGACACCTGAGAGGAGAGAGTCTGGAGCAGGAGGTGGCTCTGCCCATGGCAGGGGGGGGAACTGGATGATCTTGGAGGTCCCTTCCAACCCAGCCCAGCCTGTGACTCTGTGGTCACACCAGCTGGGGTTTGCCTGACAGCCCAAGGTCCCCTCCAATCCCCACTGCCCCACAGCTATGGGGCTTTGCAGTTTCCAGCAGCTCCCTTTCCCCTCCTGAGCTCCTCTCTTCATTCCCACCATCCCAAAGGCCATCTGCATCCTCACAGCCCCTCTGCCAGGGGACTGCCACCTCTGAAGGGACCAGTTCCTCCAAAAAGGGCTTTCACAGGACTTTCCACAGTGGTCTCCTGCTCCCAATTATTGGAGGGACTCTCAGACTCACTGAATGGTTTGGGCTGGAAGGAACCTTTGGGATCATCTGGTTCCAAGCCCTGTCATGGACAGGGACACTTTGCACTGTGAACAACAGGTTAAGGAGTAGCTGGAGACACCTGAACTCCTACAGCACTCACTGTGTGCGGAGGTTACAAGGCTGCAGCAGCTTTTGCAAATCTCTCCTCAGGAACTTTTGTGAGAGGCCCCACACTCACAGTTCTGAGAGACCCCACACTCACAGTTCTGAGAGTCCCCACACTCACAGTTCTGAGAGGTCCCACATATTTCTGAGAGGCCCCACACTCACAGTTCTGAGAGGTCCCACACTCACAGTTCTGAGAGGCCCCACACATTTCTGAGAGGCCCCACACTCACAGTTCTGAGAGACCGCACACATTTCTGAGAGGTCCCACACAGTTCTGAGAGGCCCCACACTCACAGTTCTTACAGTCCCCACACATTTCTGAGAGGTCCCACACTCACAGTTCTGAGAGGTCCCACACTCACAGTTCTGAGAGGTCCCACACATTTCTGAGAGGCCCCACACTCACAGTTCTGAGAGGTCCCACACATTTCTGAGTGGCCCCACACTCACATTTCTGAGAGGTCCCACCTTATCCACACTGAGACTGACAATGCAGGCATCAAGGCAGAGGAGTCAGAGCCATCCAAAATCACCTATATACTCCCCCTAATAAACACAATCACTTGGAAACCCCAAATAACCACTATATCCCTAAATTCCAGCTCAATAAAACATTTGAGTGACCTGGGAGCAGCGTCAGGAGAGGGCTGTTCTGGTCTTTTGAGTCACATGGCTTCAAAGTTTAATAAGAAAAACAGCTTAGCCCACAAAGCCCTAAACATTTAAGTGACTATAAGCACAAAAAGGTTTCCCACAAGACTTGAGAGGGGATTTGTGTTCCCATTATCAGAGCACAACTCTGGGAAAAGTTCAATAACTTAGTCCTACCCCTCTAGAGACAGAAGGAGTTTTACCTTGCCACAAAAAATAAGTGAGGAGCCCTGCAGAGAGAACACCACAATCATCTGGAAAACAAACAGCCAGCCTGAACCTTCCTGGGGAAACAAACAGCCAACCTGAACCTTCCTGGGGAAAACAAACAGTTATCCTGAACCTTCTTGGGGAAAACAAAGATATCCTGAACCTTCCTGGGACATGATTCTGGGGAATAACCGCAATCTCCTCCCCAGTGCTCCTGAAATAAAACTGGGAAAAAAAAAATCCACTTCCATATGCTAATCACCAACTCTTCTTCCAGCTGCTGCAGAAACACTCAATCATTACTCTGAGTTATTTCATTATTTATCTTATATTCAAGTTTGCTTTTATTTCGTCAGATAAATTGTTCCGTTTGTTTTTATTTAAACAGTCACAGGGAGTGCAACGGGCAATTTCAAACCCCTGACTCAGTTCCTAGCACATTCGCAGCCCAATTTAAAAGATTTTCCATTTAATAAAGTTCTACCCACTAACTGCTGAAGGAAATTATTTTCTTTGTTGTCAGAATAAAAGTTTATTCTTTAATTTTAACTGAAACAAGAATCAAACTCTAAACCTTGTCAGTAGTTGTGGAAGGCTCCTCAGCATCGATCCCTTACTTCCTAGGGCTGCTCCCCAAGACAGGAAAGAACAAAGCATTAACTCCTGAATTTGTCTTTGTGTTGATTTTTCCAAATTCTTCCTGAATCCACGAGAGAGTGCAGCATCCACAACATCCTGGAGCAGGCTTAATTTGGACAAGTCCTGGCTTGTTCATGTGCTACGACCCCATCACAGTGCAGGAAGAAGCAGCATCCAACCATTCCCTACCGACCCTCCATTCCCTCCATGTCTCCAATAAACCACTTTATCATCCCCAAATACTGCAGCAAGCAAGAATTTATAGCGAGTTCGGGGCTCTGCTCCACTTCAGTGACTGTGTGCTGTCAATAAGACAAATGGTAAAATGGAAAAGTCTCCAAGGAGCCTCTAAGGCCACTTTCTCTGATATGCCTGTGAGAGAAAAAACCTTGGCTAGCTCAACATCCAACACAGAGAAAACCCCTGTGGGAAGCAGGCAATGACAACTTGTTTGGTACCACAAAAAGCCTGACGCAGCAGGCAAATCCAAACTATTTTCCAAAGAGGGGGAACAGAGTTAGAAAAAAGCAGAGGGGACTTTTCTAGGACCTAGAGGGGAGCAAAAAGTCTGGATTTGTTCAGCTTTTCTTTCCTTCTCCTCTGCGTTTATAAGCATTTTAATGCAGCTCTAGAGAGAATTAAACAAAGCCAACTCTCAACATCCACCAGTCTTAATTTCATGGATACTCTTTTCTTCAACCATGACCCTTTCCATTGTGGGGAGGGGAAGAAAAGAACAGCTTGTGAAAGAGGGTTTGGAGAGTCAGAGATGAAGAGGGGCTGAGAAAGCTGGGGCTGTTCACCTGGAGAAGAGAAGGGTGTGTGGAGACCCCATAGCACCTTCCAGGATCTGAAGGGATACAGGGAAACTAGAGAGGGACTCTGCAGCAGGAACTGGAGGGCCAGGACACAGGGAATGGGTTCCGAGTGACAGAAGGGAAGTTTAGATGGGATATTGGGAAGGAATTGTTCCCTGGGAGGGCAGGCAGGCCCTGGCACAGGGTGCCCAGAGAAGCTGTGGCTGCCCCTGGATCCCTGGCAGTGCCCAAGGCCAGGCTGGACACTGGGGCTTGGAGCAGCCTGGGACAGTGGAAGGTGTCCCTGCCCATGGCAGGGGTGGAATTTTGGACCTATAATATCCCTTCCAACCCAAACCCTTCAGTGATTTTAAAGTACTTAAAGGCTTTTCTCCCCACTTCCCCCACATGGTTAATCCCATCAAACACTTACAGAAGTCTTGGAGATACAAACTGAGAATCACCCACTCCCATCCTCAAGCCTGAGTCACTGATAATATTGTGGCCATTTTAAATAAGGAATTAAGTAATTAATGAGGAAATGGACTTGATTTGGAAATTAAAGAGACTTTGTACGTGTGGCACAACAAGATCCAGGATGGAACAAGGCCAGAACACCTGCACTGATTCACTAAAACCCCGCCAGCACAATGAGTGCCCCGAGGGCAGTTGTGACCCCGAGGTGGCTGCTGATGGGACAAGCTGCTGAGAGAGCCCAGTTCAAGAGATCTCCATCGTTCACAACCCCAGCGTGTCAATGCTAAAACCTCCAGCTTTTATGGGTTGAAACCCCCAGCAAAGCTCCCGGGAGCTGGCGATCCCTGGGAAAGCGAGAGCGGCTTCTCCAAACTGGAGAGGCAAGGAGTGAAATTCTTGCAGGCTGAGTTAAAGCACCTCACATTTCTCCCTCCCTGAACAGGTATTTCTGTTCCCAGCTGCACTTGCTTCTCCAAAATGCCCCAATTGCTCCTGAAGGAAGCTGTCCTTTGTCCTCACCTCCACTTCCATTCAGCAGGGAACGCTCAGGGGCAAAAGCACATGAAAGAGCCTCTAAAACTCGACTTACAGACTGAGGGTCCTCATAAAGAGCCACATAGAGCCATACATTTAAACTGAGTAACTAAGCAACCCCATCTCAGGGAAAAATGCCCCGCCTTGTTTCCTGTGCGGGCATTCAGCTCCACAGCTGGGCAGTCTCGGAGGAGCTTGGCATAACCTTTACATTCGCTGGCTTGTGCTGCCATGGCTCTGCATTGAAAATGGCATAAGAAGGGCTTTCACGGGCTATTTGCAGCTCTTCCTGAGAGAAATCCCTAACTGGAGAATCCGGGGAGGCACCCCAGCGAACCTGAGTTTGATTCAGACCCCTTGGAGAGCGTGCTTGAACCGCCGGAGTTTGCGTGCTTTGATCGGAGTTAAGCCCTGCTCTAAAAATGCGGAGCTCAGGAATCCCAAGGCTCGAGACAGAGGTGAATTTGGGGTCGGGTTTGGTTTGAACTGGACAAAAAGTGAGGCTGGGGGACAATCCAGCGCCAAAAGGACAAAAAGCAAATAAAGAGCATGACGAAAAGCTCCCGTTCCATTTCAGAACATGCAGCCCGATCAGCCACTTCGTTTTGTGGCTTTATTCTGCCACTCTTCCACCTTTTTTTCTTTATTTTATTTACAGACACAGCATCTCTAAAGGGTTTGCGACGTGCAAATTGCCCTGCAAGTGCTGTGCATTGCCGTTTTATTTTTACAGCTCGAGAAGAATGCCGAGCCATCCCTCTTTCAGGCAATGTGCTTTTAGATTGAAATAACTCCCCATTTTACAAGCAGTTTTGGAGTTGACAGGAGTCTTTAAAATCATACTTGTGCCTGAAAACACTGTAAAGCACATAAAAAATATGATGCTATGCCAAGCAGCAGCTAAAATTACCATTACCTAAAGTCATTTTTGAGACCATTAAAAAGCACTGGATGAGTCAAGAAAAGCTGCAACATCTTCAGAAGTGCTTTCAAAAGTTGATTAAACCTGCTTTTAACCATTCCTATGCACCCAGCATTCAAATTTCATCTTATTTTCAATATTTGTTGGGATTGCATTTTCCCTATTATGCCTGTGATGCATTTAAGAAAGAACTTTCATAGAGGAGAATGAAAAATTTCTAATATTGGAAATTCAATTGGTTCCTGGTACTATAAGCAAATTTTAAAGTAAATTTTGACTGCTGTAGTACCAGTAGTAAAAGCAACTTGGAAAAAGCAGTTGAGATACTCCTAACCTTTCATATTGTTGGAATTTCTTTAAAATCAAATAAATTGGTATTTATTAACTGAAACGTGAGGTGAGGTGATATTTTTCAGCCTTGCCCTGTTCCTAAAGGGGACATTTGTCAGTTTGAAATCTCAGGTTAAATGTCGAGGTTGACAATCATATTTAATAATCAGGCTTCTCATCTTGCCCTGAAGAGTTTCTCCTATTTCAGTCCAGACTTTTATATGTCCACAATAGAAAAACCTCAATTTGTGTTCCACAGAACTGAGGGAGATGAGCTGAGGTGAGAGAAAGAAGCATTAAAAGTCATTTCAAAACTAATTTTAGGGAAAAAGACCTACATGGAATTTTGATATATACACAGGAATATGATTCTTTGTAAAAACAGATGTCAAATTTTAGAACATTTCAATACCATGTGAATACCATTGAAAGTATTTTTGAGGCTTCAATTTCAGAGACTTCCTTTAAAAAGCAGTACTTTATCAATTAGGGTAGAAAAGAATTACCCAGACATGAAACCTCCAACTTTGGAGTTTTAAGATTCTAACCCCCCTCCCCTCAACCTAAAAATCAGCAACATCCACGTGTTATTTAAAAAAAAAGAATCAAGGTATCAGTGGCTGGCAGAACAATTTTGCCACTCTGAAGTCACCTCTCCCAGGCTATAAATATTCCAATAATTCCAGAACCTTCCAATGGTGCCAATCTCCAGCAGATAACCCAGGAGAACAGGCGCTAATTAAGCTGCCACTCCTAGGATTGTTTGTGTTCCAGAGAATTAACCACCAGTTTGGGGAGATTTACATGTTGTGCCTATAAATAGCTCTCTCCTGCCATCTCTAATGAAGGCAGTGTTGATCAACATCTTCCTGTAATTTAAGCAGGACCTCCCGCAGCAGTGGCAGAAGGTGAGGATGTGGCTTTGCCATCCCGAGACATCCCCTTGTCTTAAAAGAAGCTCATCTCCCTCAGCTCCTCAAATTCTCCCTCAGACTCTGCTAAAAACACCCACACAAATCAGATTGCCACAACAGCATCTTAATTACATCGCAATTTTCTCCCTCTTTCCCCCCAAAATGCAACCCTGTTGTGGAGGAACACGTCCGGCAGTCATGGGACCGCCCTGGATCATCCACCTGAAAGCAGGGAATTCTCCATCCCATCCCTGCAGGAACAACCATCTGCACCCCTGAGGACTCACCTGGATGCTGAAAGGCTGGACCTTGGTACTGTGCCTTAACTAAACCATGATTTAATTCCCACTGAGCACAGTCTTGAGGTAAGACAGGGTGCTGTGCTTTGGAAAGGCTTGTAGATTTTTTAAGTATCCAATATCAGCAATCGAAAAAGCCCCAAAAGGGCCAAAATTCTGGTTTAAAGCCCATTTCCAGGCAGACATGCAGTGGCAGGACCCAGGAAGTGGCACGGGATGAACTTCCTGCTTCCAGTGGAGTTCCTGTGGCTCCATAAAGTCACCTCATTTTGCACAGAGGATGCTGACACAAACTCAGGGATGGAAAAGTTACTCAGCCAAGCACCTGGGAAGCGCTGCCCTCCCAGCCTGGGTGCAGAGGTATGAGAGTGTAGGAAACAGAGAAGCAAAAACTTCTGCAGTTGATGGTGGGTTTGATCTGCGGCCCTGGAAGAAACCTGGGCTGGTGTAATAACACAGATACATAGACTTTAAGCAAGAGAATTACAAACCTGTGTCTCTATAGTGATAAGTAAGAACATGTATTGGGTGTTATGGTGGAGGGTTTTAAGTATAATAATGTGATTTTATAGTTTAAGTTAAGAATTTAGATGTTACAATAGAAGTACGTGTGTGTACGTGACTTAAAGAATTATTGGTTAAGAGACAGCCACACTGCAGTAAAAAGTACTCCAGGTGATGGATCATAAAGTCAAAACAAAGTTTCATGTTAATTGCTTATTGGCTTAGAAAGTTCTAAATTGCCATGGAACCCTGAATCTTGTGACTATTCTGCGTTATGGCGACTTGTTACCAAATCTCACGGCCTCTGAGGCTGATGCCTTGTTTGTTATTTNCTTCCTGTCCCACAGTTTATCATTCATGTTTGCAGGTAAATTTAGGAAATAGCTCCCAATTTGCAAAAAACTTACACCCAAGCCAAACTAAAAAAAAAGCAGGATGAGAAAGGAGAAAGGGTGACTGCAAAGTCAGTACTTGCTTCAAAATTTATTTTAGGAAAACCTTTTGGTGAGAAGCATGAAGGGGGAACTTAAACCTCTTTTGTTTTTAAGTATTTCTTTAATAAGCAAAGCACACCCTGAGATGGAAGAACATCCAGGAAACCACATCCTGGCATCCTCTGTTACTCCTGCCACAACCTCCTTCTCCTTGTCTTTGGAAAGTTTGGGCCCTGTAATCCAAAATGGTCTGGAAATTGCAAAACAGTGACAGCCTTTGATTGCCTTTGAACCAATTTAGAATTTATTTTAATGGATGGAGGTTTACAGGTACCTCCTCTGGAAAGCAACTCTGAGAGGGAGGAATTATGGGATGGGACAAAGGACTGCTGGACTCAGCACCTGTCAGCTCACAGCGGTTCCAAGCATCCATCTGGAGAGGATTCCCAAAAAGTGATGTTCAAATCAGAGACGCTGACCATGGAAATCCCAGACTGGTGTGGGCTGGAAGGGACCTTAAAGCCCATCCAGTCCCAAGGGCAGGGACACCTTCCACTGTCCCAGGGGGTTCCAGCCTGGCCTTGGGCACTGCCAGGGATCCAGGGGCAGCCACAGCTTCTCTGGGAATTCTACCCCAGCCCTTCCCCACCCTCCCAGGGAACAATTCCTTCCCAATATCCCATCCATCCCTGCCCTCTGGCACTGGGAAGCCATTCCCCCTTGGCCTATCAAGGATGCTGCTGTGTGGACTCTCCAGCCTCTAAAGACTAAAAGACTCCTTCCAGAAACTTTAGTCAGGATGACTTTTTTCTGGCTTATTTTTTCTTTAATAACATCGTGGAAATGAAGTCTAAGCATGGTTCATCTGCTGTCTGGAGCCTTTATCATCAACCAGCTGATAAATTGCAAGGAGAGAGTCACTGGATTTCTGCTGCATTGGAAAAGACATTTCATATCCCTTGCAATATTGACTCCAAAGCCTGAAAATATTTACTTCTCCATTTTTACCTCCTTAGAAAACACTTTCAAAAACAAACACCTCACAGGACGTCCTGATTACCATCAAAATCTCTGTCTGGCACCACTCCTGGGAGAGTTGAAGGCATGGAAAAAATGTCATTCCCTAAAAGGCAGGTGTGAAGTCCCCATCCCTGGAGGTGTCCAAGGAAGGGCTGGAGGTGGCACTCAGTGCTCTGGGCTGGGGACAAGGTGGGGATTGGGCACAGCTTGGACTCTGTGACCTGGGAGGGCTTTTCCAACCTCAATGACTCTTTTAAACAGCAAAAAAAAAAAAACCAAACCATAAATTCTGCTCCTTGTTCTGGCAAGAAGCTGAGCTTGCATTTTGTGTTCGTTTAGCTACGTACATTAATTTTATTTTAATTTACCCATGTCAATTAACATAAGATGTAATTCAGCTCCTTGTTGCAAAGACAATCAACTTTTAAAACAATAAAAAATAATAATAGAAAATAATAAAAAGGAGGATATTTGCTGGGAGAAATTGAGACTGATCATCTGTCCTTGTAAGGACACAGCTCTGCTCAGTGTTTTGGCTCCTATGGAAAATGGGAATTGGCAAAGGAATCTCAGTCTCTGCCTATGAGTGATCCTTCCAAAGACCTAAGGACACACAAAAGCCTTCTCCAAGCAGCACCTGACTGGGAAGGACAGGATTAGGGGGTGTCCTTGGTAGGTCAGCCCAATCCAGGTGCACATCCAGGGAAGTTTTCCATCAGCAAGGAGGGGCAGCAAAAAAAAAAAGTGTTTTTTCTTAATTATAAAAACTGTAATTTATAAAAATACTTGAATAATTTGGACCTGCAGGCTACCAGAGGTCACCAGCAGGAGGCCGAAGTGATGCCTAAAGCTGGACTCAGTTTTATTTCTAATAGCTGGGAATAAAAGGATCCAGGGCAGCTTTCAAATCCTTCCTGTAAGGTTTTCCCCTCTGAGATAGCACTGGAAATAATCCTGCAGATGAGACAGCAATTGCACGGGTGTTTCTGAAGGATTTAAAGTCTTCTTAGCGTTCAGTAATGCCCAAACCCTTCCCCTCCTAATCCCATTCAGTTTTTGAAGCCCTGTTTTTTGATTTTATCTCAGCCACAGACACTGATAAAGAGGCAGCACACCTGACACGGAGCTCCTCAGCCTCTGCTCCAGCTCCAGGCTGGCTGAAATGGAGAGCTTGATTAATTCTGTATTAGCCAGCTGCACAATTGGAAATAAATCCCAAGCCATTGATTACATGGGCAGAACAAGCAGATAAGGTATTTTCTTTGCAGACCTCCAGTACTTAATTATACAAAGGTTCTACCCACAGGGATGATGAGGAAACAGCTGAGCACAGCTCTGGGAGCTCCTTCATTATTTTCTACGTGTGATTGTTCATGTTCTTAAAGTTTAAAATTGGGTGCTGGTTTTGGCTGGGGGCAAGATTCTGGTCCATGATGGGTTTAATTCTGGATAAACAAGAAACCAGTTGTTTATGTGAAGCCATTCAGAGTTTGCCTTTCCCTGGCAGTTTGCTCAGAACTATTTTAATTAGCAGACAGCAATGGGGTCAGTGATTATGTGGAGCTTTGGAAAGAGTTTGGATACTGAACAGTTCAATGGTATTTATGATACACTGGTACTACCACGTTTCTTGGAGCACTCAGAGTGTTGGCACCCCAGCAAAGCCTCTCCTCACCTTTTAATCCCCATCTCCTGAGCAGAATAAAAAGACCAAGGCTTGGAAACCAAAGTGCTCAGCCCCTGGAGCTGGAAAACCACTGCCTGTGCCACTCTCCCCATGGATTTTCTTACCTAAACAGATCAAATTGGAGATATGAGGAGCAGCTGACTGGAGCAGCATCCCAGAGGGAGGCTGCTGTGTCATCCTGATTAGCTCCATTTGATTACACCTTCTTAATTGCTCGTGTGCCTGAGCTCATTAAATGTAAAATAATCTTGCTTTCCTGCAGGTTGGGCACTGGAGGTCTGAGAGATGGACACCACTGGTGGAAGCTCTGAGAGACTGCAAAGAGCAAAGGCAGCAAGGGCCACGTCTGTGTTCAGTGGCCACAGGAGCCTCGATGTCACTGGGAGCCCAGGGCCAGAGCGTTCCTCATTTACTTCTCAACTATAATATATAATATTCATTTTAAAATCATTCAATTTTTTTCCTTGCTGTTCACCCAGAAATTATTCCAGAGCATTTCTGAGGAAAAACTCTGTGTTTCCAAGCCTTGTGGCACATGGAGAAGCAGGATGAGTTCTGCAGAGCTGCAGAGCTGCCCCAGCCCTGGGGCCAGCACAGGAGGGACCTGGAGCGGCTGGAGAGAGCCCAGAGGAGGCTCCAGGATGAGCAGAGGGATGGAGCAGCTCTGCTGGGAAGAAAGGCTGGGAGAGCTGGGATGGTTCAGCCTGGAGAGGGAAGGTTCCAGGGAGAGCTCAGAGCCCCTTCCAGGGCCTAAAGGGGCTCCAGGAGAGCTGGAGAGGGACTGGGGACAAGGGATGGAGGGACAGGACCCAGGGAATGGCTTCCCAGTGGCAGAGGGCAGGGATGGATGGGATATTGGGAAGGAATTGTTCCCTGGGAGGGTGGGCAGGCCCTGGCACAGGGGGCCCAGAGAAGCTGTGGCTGCCCCTGGATCCCTGGCAGTGTCCAGGGATGGATGTGGCCCATTCTGTGAGTTACAGTCTCACCCCTTACTGTTTTTTTGGGGTTGGGTTTTTTTTTTTCCCCTTTTAGAAATAATAAAATAAAAAATGTACTTGCACATCATTTGTATTTGAACATCCCATACATCTTTTCTTTTCTAACATATGCAACTGTAGGAAATTTTCACAGCCCTGAATTTATTTCCACAGCAGCCATCAATCACTCTGAGATGTTATTTTGCTGGCTTTGTTGATAGAGATTTTGTTTACAGTTTCCCCTTCACTGAAGTGCCACATTCTCTAAGATCTGTTCCTTATGAGACACTCACAAAGTGCCTTTGTCCTGGTAGGAAATCTATCCCAGTTCAATGAAATGGAGCATCAGCAAATCCTGTGGAGCACAATGCTACAGAGTGGGAAGAAGAGGCTTTCATTTGATAGATGGTTTAGGAGCATTAAATTGGAGTTCTCTGTACATTTTCTATGAATACAACAACAACAATAAAAAAAAAATCCAAAAGAAATAAAAAAAAAAACCCAAAGCATAGAAGAACCTGCTTCCTTTGTGTTTCTGTGTGTGACAGCTGAATCACAGAATAATGTGAGTTAAAAGGGACTTGAAAAACTCCCCCCCCTACCATGGGCAGGGACACCTTCCACTGTCCCAGGCTGCTCCAAGCCCTAATGTCCAGCCTGGCCTTGGACACTGCCAGGGATCCAGGGGCAGCCCCAGCTTCTCTGGGCACCCTGTGCCAAGGCCTGCCCACCCTCCCAGGGAACAATTCCTTCCCAAAATTCCATCTAACCCTGCCCTCCTCCAGTTTAAGGCCATTACCCCTTGTCCTGTCACTCCACAGCCTCATGAAAAGTTCTTCCCCAGGAAATGCCTCTTTTGTTTTAAATTTAGCACAAAACCCTTCAAGTTGTCAGACAGTTAAAACAAACACTGCCCAGATTTGTGCAATTAATTCTGCAATAAAAAATAGTAAAGGAAAACTTGTAAGGATTGAAAAAAAAACACTGAAGAGAGGGCAGAGCTGAAGTTTTTGACTTGTGGATGTGAAACTTCATTTTCTAAACAAAACAGAAGCACACTGAGCTCTATAATAGTTCAGGTCTCAGGATCCCAACCATTTTATGGAACAAAAAGTCTGAGGAGTCAAGAAATTTTTGCAAAGAATAAAATGTCTTAACAGCAGTAAAATAAAACAAGAGTAAAATCCATTGTTTGTGTGTAAGAAGATGGGAGACTGTCATTTAATCACCAGCAATTTTACGTGGAAGAAAAAACCACTCCACTCTCTTTTCTTTGATTTTATTTTTTTTCCTGGAAGTTTTTTTTTCAAAATTTCCTGTGATTTGGCAGTGATCCATTTCTGTGCTGTGTTATTTGGAATTAAATCAGAAGCCCAGCCACTTCTTGAGAAACACAATCAGGCTGCATTGGCCAACTGGTCCCAAAGAAAAGCGACGCCAGGCAACACCAGAAACCTCGGTTTAAGTTAAGACCAGCTGGAAGATCAAATTAAATATTGAAATGTTGGAGTTGTCTAACACTTTGTGTTCCCCTTCAGGACCAAACCTGTCCCTTCAAACAGCTCTGCTTAGCAATAAGGTGTGAAATTATCCCATGGCAGACTTGCCCAGCAGCTCACATCGTTAACTCCTGTCCCTTTACATATCCCGTTAGAAGGGACAAATAAATCAAATATTCCATGTTGCATCAATATTGCTGGCAAAACCAGCAGCAGTTTTTTAAATCAGAGACTAAAAATGAAGATATTCTGGTGCAGGATCCAAAAATGTCTGACTTGGCAGAGGCTGCCCAGGGAGGTTTGGAGTCGCCATCCCTGGAGGTGGCCAAGGAAGGCCTGGACGTGGCACTCAGTGCTCTGGATCACTCCCAGGTTTAG
The DNA here is from genome assembly GCA_013397815.1 of Aleadryas rufinucha. Classification (NCBI taxonomy): domain Eukaryota; kingdom Metazoa; phylum Chordata; class Aves; order Passeriformes; genus Aleadryas; species Aleadryas rufinucha. Next base: position 54,184 of record VZTH01004027.1, read on the forward strand.
AGGTCCTTTCCAGCCTAAATAACTCTGGGATTCTGTGGTTTCCTGCCCTGAACATTTAAAGACGCCCAAGAGTTTGCAATTCCTTGAACTTAAACCCCATTAAGACATTCCTGAAATGAAAAGTGATCATGGAGCACCATTAAAGTCACAAAAGGGAACTGAAATGATAATTGGAGGCAAGCACAAACCCACAGCACAACCCCCTTCCTGTGCAAATCAGCTTCCCAGGATAATTCAGAGTAGAACTGAGCCTTCAGTTGCAGAGAAATCCCATTTATCTCTAATCCAACTGAAGAACACAGTTTCTCTCCTTGCTTCCTTCCCCACCCCCTCGGCCCTTCCCATTGCAGTCATGTTTAACAAGGTGCAGCAGGATAATTTGGCATTATTTAAACATTTGATTTCTGCCTACATGTATCAGCTGTTCATCTCCCTGCCAATTTAAAACCCTCCATGCCTCAATACACTGTCTAATAAGTACTGCAAAGCACTGAGGTTTTTTTTCCTTTGCTATTTTTTCCAACCTAACCCAAAAGTTTTCTTTTCACCATGTAAAAAGAAAAGAAAAGAAAAGAAAAGGAAAAAAAAAAGAAGAAGATTTATGCCTTTATTAACTTTCAATAGAGATTCCCCAGAAGAGATGAGAGAGAAGGTGTTTGCCTGGGAGTGATCACACCTGGGCATTCAAAAATTACAGCAATGTTTGTGGAAAAGGTGTGGGGGAGAGAGTTTGGTTTGGGGTTTTTTGAGGGTTTAGCTTCAAATCCCCAGGTATTTCCTCACCATGGGCATTCCATGTAAAATCACAGTTTCCATTAGCTTCAGTCAGGAAAAACCCTGCCTGTGTTTAATGGTAGACAACAGCTGAGCAGTAACCATGGCCTAAGGTGAAAATGGTCACTGCAAAAGGAACGCATTCAACTGAGCTGGGAGAGCTCAGCCCTCGCCATTACTGCCCAGACACAGGGGGTGGCTCCCCCTGCACACAGCTGCAGAGATCCTGGAATCCCTGAGGTTGGAAAAGCCCCCCGGGATCACCGAGCNCTTGTCATGTGAAAATCAAATCCTGCAAAATCAAGTTTTGATCAAGCTGAAGTTCCTGTGCCTTGTTTTAAACAGCTGCTTCTCATAAAAAACAGATTAAAGCAGAGCAACAGGGAGGCAGTTCCCATCACAGTTTGTTTGTCCACATGTGACAGTCTCATATAAGGATTCAGAAAATAATTCTTAGTGCCAGACTGAGACAAGGAGAAAGGAGTTTGGAAAGTAACATGACAGGGACAGCAGGTAAAGAAAGGATTCCTGACCTTCCATGTCACCAGGACACAGGAATTCTGTGTTTCCAAACTGCTGCTACAAATACAATATTGCCAATAAAAACTACAGTGGAGCAGGCAACGTAAATTACTGCTGGAGTATGAGATGAAAGACACGACAGTGAGGCAGATTTTAAATCCTGCCTGTTGTAGTGTCTCTCTTAGCTCTTTGAAAGTCAAACTAGTTTAATTATTGCCCTTTGAATACAATTTCAAAGTCTGATTTCCTCCCAAGTTAAAATATTTACATTTGAGGGCTTCCCAGTAAAGAGACAGGGTCAATTTTTATGCCTTGGTACTGAAATCTAGTGGCCCTACTGAGCTGCAACTGTGTCTCTGCTGAAGAGCAAACCACAAAGGAATGGTTGTGGCCTTCAAAGTCTTCGTGCTGCTTAGAACAGATGCAAAATGTCTTCATGACTGAAGAATAAACCAGAAAGTTCATGGCTGAGGAGCTTTGTTGGAGAATAAACCAGAAAGTTCATGACTGAAGAGCTTTGTTGGAGAATAAACCAGAAGGTTCATGACTGAAGAGCTGCAGTGGCTCTGCTCACACACAAACTCCACGGCTGTAAACCAACATATGAATGCACAGAAACAGTGCTTGATGATTTTGAGGAGTTCAGCGCTAAAATTATCACTGGAGTTAGAGCTGCAAGTCCCAAAGACTGAGTGACTCCTCTGGAGGGGACACAAGGTGTTTCGGGGCAGTTTCAGGGGGTTTTCTGCTTTTCCTGCACCAGGAGTTCCCTTCCCAGGTGTGAGCAGCACCTTTGGGAACGCAGCCCTTGGAGGAGAAGATCCAGCTCAGTTCTCTAAACCTTCCCCCACCAAGAGATGGCTCAGGACAGTCAAATCCTGAAGGAACCAAAGAGCATCGATGTTTGACACCTTAAAATCCAAACAACCCAACACATGGGCTGGAGAATCACAGGATCCCAGGATGGCTCAGGCTGCAGGGAGCACAGGGGGAGCGGGTGGCAGCTCCCTGCTCCAGCAGGGCCATCCGAGAGCACAGGGCACAGCATTGTGTGCACACAGCTCTGCACCAGCCCCAGGGAGGAGAGCGCAGAGGCTCTGTGCACAATCTGCTCAGGGCTGGGCACTGCCCAGGGCACAAGTTGTGCCTCCTGTGCAGGGCAATTGCTGGGCTCAGGCCCTGCCCGTTGCTCTGGGGCCATTGCTGGGCCCCCGGAGCAGAGCCTGGGCCCTGCTCGGAGCCCTCCCTGCAGCCAGGGACAGCCAGGCCTGAGGGCCCCTCTCAGCTGGGGCTCCTCTCGAGGCTGAGCAGCCCCAGCTCCCTCAGCCTTTCCTGGGCACGGAGATGCTCCAGGCCCTTCCTCCTCTTGGTAGCAGAAAGAACTGGCGAGTCCAGTGCCTGAAGAGGCTCCCTCCTAGCCAGATCCTACAGTCTGGTGGTTCCAAGGCTGTTGGACTCTGGGATTTGCTCCTTCTCCAGAAGCAGCTTCCTGCCTCATCCATCCCACACAGCCACAGGGAGATCCCAGGATACTCAGTCCCTTCCACCAGGGTGAAAATCTGTACATTAACTGAGGTGAACCTCTTTCCTGTGCCCCTGTTTCATGAATAACTCACCTCTCACCACAGGGAAATTCATCTTCTGCCACCTCTAAGTGCTGCTGGTGGCACTCAAAGACACTTTGAAGAACTGAACCCTTCAGAGGAACTTAATGGCTCCACTACAACTCAACAACATCAAGGAGAGCTCTTTTCCCTGTAGGATCAAGTGCAGAGCTCCCAGCCAAAGGCAGCAAGTCCCCATAAAACACACAAATGGCTCCTGTTCCCAGGAACAGAGACTTTCCCTCAGGCAACAGCCTGGTGGCATTTCTCTCCTCTCCCTGGCTCTGTACAGTGCAGGGCTCAGGGAGTGATCAATGAGCTCCAGGTACTCAAATATGCATTTTCCCCAGTTAATTTCCTGCCCAACAGTAATAGATCAAGATCTGAAACTATTCTACTTCTAAAATAGCCTCTCAAGGTGATTTGGAAGGCCCCTCAGTGATTCAATTTTTGTAGCAGAAGATTGTTAGACGGAATAAGAGACAGAAACTAATGGAGGGGGCCTTGAAAAACAGGTGAAGGGGTTTGTGGCTGAACAGTTGTGTTTTTCACAGAAAAAAATAAACTTATTTTAAAAGTCATCTGCACTCAGGGTAGTGGCAAAGACCACTTACATGGTTTTTACTATGTTCTGATAAAAAAATACCCATCTGCTTAACACTTAGGAAGTGAAATCCACATTTGGATGAGCGAATCTTCTGATTAGCCTCAGTTTTATTTTGTGAAATTTCATTTCAGAATGAAACAAAACCACTGAGCCAGCAGCAAGATCCATATTCCGCAGTGCAGGTGTCCATGGCTCATCTCTTGTTCCACAGTCAAGCAGAAAGGAAGGAAAAGGGAGGAAATGAGTCTGAAACCAGAAGATTGGAAGAACTACAGTGATAAGTCCAAACAGAGTTGAAAAAACCAACATTAAATAATCAAGAGAGCATTCCTTCTTTGCCATGCATCCCAAGAGAAATACTTCCAGCATCCTGTTTGCATCTCCTCTGGGATAAACAAATCTTATTCCTCAAGTGAGTCAGAAGGGATGATTTCATGGAAAAGCTCCAGGAGATTTCTGGAGTGGAGGCTTCTAGAAATCCTCTTCCCCAGAATTGAGGTTGGACTCGCTGCTCTTGAAGGTCTTTTCCAACCCAAATGATGCTGTGATTCCACTGGCTCCACACCAAACCCAAGTGGGACTTGAGCACTGACATTTCTGGTGTGGGACAGGGCAGTGTGGGGGACAGGGGACATCAAGCTCAGCCCTCCTCCCCCTCTTGCCCCTGGAGAACTCCTTAAACACGAGACAATAAACACAAACAAACACAAATTTACAAGACAACAAAAGGACCAGGACGGGCTCAAAGCTGAGCGTACAAATTCAGGATTTTTGTCACTATTCTCCTTTTACAGCTAAAAACCTTCAGGAGAAACATAAGGGCCTTCAGCTGTTCTTTTCATTCATGCATGAAAGAGTGCAAAACGACTTTAGGTTAAAAGCAGCCCCAAAAAAAATCTTCCAACACCCTTCAGAGATTCCATGGTGTGAAACAGATCCCCACAACTCACAGCCCCATTACACAACTTCTGAAAACCCCAGGAGCATTGCAACTTCTGGGGGTGGATCTCCACATTTGCCTGTGGTTTTTAAAAGGGATCAGAATGATTTTTGCCTTCTTTTCATCTTTTAAGAGTAAAGAAAAAATTATGGGTCGCTCCCCCCACCCCAGCTCACATTTGTGTTTTCATGAAAGGTATGGACTCAATCTGAATGCTGGGCAATTAAATCTGGTAACTGGCAAATAATTGCTGCTGGATTGGTTCTGTCTGGCATAAAAATGCACACACAGTTTTGAATTCAGCTGCCTTCTCTGCTGGCCAACAATTGCTGCTAAATTTTTCCTTTTGAGTCATAGACATTGGATTAGAAAGGAAAAAAAGGGAGAGATTTGATCCTGTGTTTCCACCTTCCTCCTCCCTGATTCCTTTAGCCTCAGAGTTCGCCTCTGAATTCAATAGAGCAAGCACTGGAAAAATAAAAGAGATTTTAGGTGACCTAATTTCATGTATTGCACGGCCACAAGTGACATTTCTAGTTTTATTTAAACTAAAAGATTATGAAAAACCCCCAAACCTTTCAGCATTTCTTCTGTTTGGAAGAAAGGCAACAGCAGGAATTGCAAAACCTGATCTCTTTCTTTTGGAAAACCAAACCAAAAATACTCACCCTATTCCCCAGCCACACTCAAGCCTAACATTTGTTCTGGTGCACCAGAATAAATAGGATTGAACAAAAGGATTACAGGATGAAATAACTGGAATTAACACTGAATGGGCTCATCAACAGTAAATTAGGGCTGATGGGATGGCTCTGGAACTAAAGAATTGGGGTTTTTAATAATTAGGGGGGTGGGTTTTAGTACAAAGGAACTACAGTAGATGGGAAGTTCTTGGATTTTGTCAGGAGCAGATGGGATCCTGGGGAAACTTCCTGCTAAAGTGTGGGGGAAAAAGCAGCCTGACCGTTTCCAAAGCACTCCTGGATGCAGTTACTTTGGAATATCACTAATTGCTGCGGCTGGGGAGAACTTGGTGACTCGGGAGCACAAGGAGAACATGTGAAATAGAGAAACTATGAGCTAATGAAGCAAAATGCAGCAAGAGGGGCAAGAAACTGAGTCAACATCCACAGCTCCCACCAGGAAAATGGAGCATTTGCATGCTGGGTGCAAAGAAACAGCCCCTCATTTCTGCCAGAGCTGATGTTTTCTTTATTTGTATTTATTATTCTGCTGTTAAGAGAACTACACTGGTTGGAAATGGCAATTGCCAGAAGAACACATCTTTTCTGTGTTGTATTTCAGGTAACAAATTCTGTTCCTGCACATCAGAACTCCTCCAGGCCCAGCCCTGAACAGAGTTTTCTACTTAGCTGCAAGAAGCATGTTTCCAGTTATTATTCCTGTAAGCATTGCCTCATTAGCTGGGTGCCATTTGCTGAGTCACCAGTCCCCCACCTTGGCTAAAATCCATTTCCAGCTCATTTTCGCTCTGTTACACCTCTGTGAAATTTATCCAAAATGTTTTTAGCTCCATTTACCCTTTCCTGAACACAGTGTGGGGGAGGAAATCAGTTCAGTTTGTATCAGGGTGCTGCATGCTCCTCAAGAAACAGCATTTCTGAGCTGTCCCCTGGAAAAGCAACAAGAATTTTGGCTACAGGCAGCAAATTAATACTCATTAAAACAAAGCTCCCCTGTTCAGGCCACATAAGGGAACATTACCAAGGATAAAATCAAGTGTGGGTTCTGTGATAAATAAATTGGCACGAGCCAGGTGAAGAAAATCCACCCAGAAATGATGTTTAGAGCCCTCTGAAGTGAGGGAGGTGCTGTGTTTGCTCAGTCCCATGGCACTGCCATTAATGAGTGGTGGCCCTTCCCTCCCTCTACATCACCTGGAAGAAAAAGGGCTCTGAACACAATCCTGGGATAAGGACACAGAGACGAGAATTTGTCATACAGGCACCAAGGAACAGAAATGGAAACCTGAGGGATCCTTTTCCCCTTCAGGAGATCAAATTGTTCCTGTCCTGCCTGGGCCATCTGTGCTTTGCACGCTCCAGCATCGCTCAAGCCTAACTGGGAACGGCTCCTCAACCAAAAATCCCCGTTTTCTTCCCCTCAAAGACGCCTTTTTTGGAGAGATGTGATCAACCAGCGTGAGCCCAACTGAAAATCCCACTGCAAAGCGCTGATTTGTTTTTCCAGCCCCCCCTGAGGGCTCTCCACTGCCCCCCACAGTCCCACGATCCTGCTTTCCTTCCCACGGTTATTCCCGCCGCTCTCCCGTGTCCTCCCGTGCTGCTGGACGTGCCAGAGGCCATCCCACCGCCTCTCCTCCACCCAGCCCAGCATCTTCCTCCTCAAACCACCACCACCAAGGTCAGCATTCCCCACTCCTCCACTGCAATAAATGATTAAAATCCAGTTAATTGCACCCCAGCACTGAGCAAATACGTGAGACACGAGCAGCTCGTCCGCTTCAGTGTCAGCGCTGACAGTGATTGTGACAGGGTGTAAAAATGGAGAAAATTAAATTAGCTCTCTTGTACATTATGGGCATCAAATACAACGTGGGGTTGGGCTGGGGGATGGAAGGGAATAAAAGGACGTTTGGAGAGCAATTAGGAGAGCAAGAAACAGAGACTTTCGACTCAATAGCAGAAAACAAAGCATAATTCAAGCGGGATTGAAGACTTCTCATGAAAGCACAACTACTTTACTTCCTAACTGACAAAAGAGAGGTTTCTAAACCAAAATCCAGCTGCCAAAATCATAAATTTGTACAATTACAGCTCTGCACACATGGAGTGCCATGGATAATGAGCAACTTCATTACAGACGTTCTGAAACCACACTCAGTTTTCACTTATCCCACTCATTATTCCCAGGAATATTCAGGAACAACTCTGACAGACTTTGCCCTTCAACGCTGTCAAATTGTTCAAAAGAATAAACTCTAATCACTTATCCAGGGCTGTAATTTTTAATTACCAGAGATCACTGGCAGGGCGCATTTCTGGTGTCTTTTAATTAAATTCAACCAAGACGCTCCAAGGAGGAACACGAGCTACCAGTGCCATGTTTTGGAGTTCCTGAAGTCTTGTTCCTCCAGAAACCCCTCACTGCGGATTTTTTCCCAAGTTTTTGGTCATTAACAATTCCCTCAAACTCCTGTTCCAGCCACAGCTGCTGACTTACAAACAAAGGGAAGTGCAGTGTTAAAGCTTGCACAACGGATAAGACAAAACCAATTTTGATGCTCGAGCCCAACACTGAATAATCCCAACTGGAGATTTTATCTCGCCTGGTAAATCAACAGCTTCAGGAAATGCAATCACCAGTAGATGCTGAAGCCACGGAACACAAAACACACACAGACCTTTCTTTCTCGTCACCTCTTTTCCTACCAAACTACTTTTTCAAGTAATAACTCTGGGGGTGGGGGGAAAAAGCATTCCAGTGAAATTCCAGAGGCTTCCCGGCCCTCCCACAGCTCCACCCCATCAGGCAAAGCCTTACCTTCATCATTCTGGGCCAGAGCCCGTGCCAGGACAGCAGCGAGTGCTGTCCCCACTGTGAACCATTTCCAGAGACAAAGCTGCTGGACCATTTTCCGTCAAACTTCACTCAAGGCAGAGCTGGAAAAGAGAGATTTAATACATTTATTACTCAACCTGCACAAAGCTGAGCCACTCCAAACAGGTAACTACAAAGGGGATATGCAGTCTCTGAGAGCATGGCATTGTTTCAGCCAGGAAAACAAAAGAAATAAGGAAGGAGAACCCCATTAGCATTAATCAAGATGTGTGTACTCATTAACTTGGTAACTGTGCATGCACAGCCCTCCGAGTCGAGAAAATGCAAGATTCTGGCTTAAATCAGGTCTGATTTCCATAATTTCCCTGCAATAAAGTATTTATGCCACCCTTTCTGCTTTCAAGCACTTTGGAGAAGCAACTGTAGCAGAGAAATTGCACTGATTCAAACGAGGGTTCACTGCAAAAGGCCGAAGGGACCCAGGATTCAAAGGCATTGCCCAGGAAAAATGGGAGTGATCCCTGAGGATGGCCTTCTTTAAGGACACAGGCTGTTGGGTTGTGGCCAGGAAAATGGGAAAAACGCCACCACCAGCAGCCCAAAAAACCCCCTGCAACCAACAAAGTAAAATTAAAAAAAAAACCAAACCAAACCAAACCAAAAAACCCCAAACCCATAACAAACAAACACCAAAAAAACACCAACCCCCCCCGAAAAACCCCAAAAAAACCAAAACGAAAAAACCACAAGCAAACAAACAAANAAAAACCCAAACCAAAACAAAAACCCACAACTCCTCTCCCTTCCATCCCCCAAACCCCCAAAACAAACAAAAAACACCCAAACAAACAAAAAAAAACCACACCAAAATCCCCAAGACAGGTCTGGCTCAACTCCAGAGCATATCTGGAGTGTGGCACATTAGAAAGTTACCAAAAGCTCTGGTCCGTGGTTCCAATAAAAAGAATTAGCACAATTCTGCAGCCCAGAACTGACTGATTTAAAAATATTCCTTCAAATTTAAAAAAA
>VZTH01004030.1:0-21595 GCA_013397815.1 Aleadryas rufinucha
GTCCTTATCTCACTCATGAAGCCGAATATCCCAAGGAATAAAACCCATTTTTCCTTAAAAATTGCAGGAATTCCCTTTAATTCAGATTTCTTTGGCTGCTCCTCATTCATTCCCTGAGCTCCCTTTTCCTCGGGAATTCCCATTCCTCAGTTTGAACCTGATTTAAAAACAACGGGAATTTTTCCAGGCCTGATTTTCCCTCTTTGGGTGATTAAAGGAATTCTGGCTGCCTGGAAATGAAAATATTTTGCGAAAATGGCATCCAGATGGGTCCCAGGGAGGAGCGGGAGGAGAATTCCTGCTTTTTCCTGGATATTCCCTCATTCCCAAAGTGCTTTTCGGTGGCTTTGGGAGAAGGAACAGAAACTGGGGAAAAAACTCCAAAATTATGAAATTTACAGCCCTTCCCTATGGAAATGGGGTGGGAAATGGGAGGAATGAGGATCCTGCTCCATCTCCATGTGGGAATGAGGGATTTGCTGGGATGAGGAGCTGGGAATTCCCAAATTCCTCTGATTTTGGGGAATTTTATGGCCCAGCCTGACCCTCGAGGGTGGTGTTTTATCCCTTCCAAGTTTTTCGTGGGAAGCATCCAAGCCTTTGCCGAGATTGTTCCAGGGATAAATCTTCATCTTTGCTGGGATGAAAAGTCTTGGGAAAACCCTGGATAGACTCAGATGGAATAAAAACTCCATGAGTATCCAAGCTGCAAATAAAGCAGGAAAACAAAAAAACGCCCAGAAAAGCCAAAAAGTTAGGGAAAACGCCGAGAAACAGGGAATAAATCCCATTTTTCCATGTTTTCAACCGAGAGCCACTAGATGGCAGGAACGCCCTTCCAGAAGTTGGGATAGAGCTCTGGAAAAGGGAATTTTGAGGATTTGGAGGCTCCGTTGGGCTCAGCTTCAATCGAAAATTCCTCAATTTTAAAATTCCTGTTGATCCTTGGAGTTCTGGATTGTTCCTCCTCTCCTCATTCCCAGATTTTTCCCGGTTTTGGGACAATTCTCCATTTGAATCCCAAAATTCCACCTGGGTCAAGACAGTCTCACATTCTGGTTTAGGATCCTGATCATCTCCAGGAGATTCCTGAGATTCTTTATCCCCCTTCTACAGCCTGTTTGGAAAATCTGGATCAATCCCAGGATTCCATCCTCATTCTCCAGCTCCAAAATTCCCAGCATGCAAAAAAACCCTGGAATTCGGCTAAAACACCTCAGCCTCAGTGATTTTTTATGGAATTTCTCCAGGACCAGGATCTCCAGCACCTCTGGAAGCACCAGAGCGGAGATTGGGTCTTCCTTTGTCCTTCCCAGGAAAAAAGAACTCCAGGAAAATACCCCATTCTGATCCTGAGGGATCTCTCTGGATCTTCCACATCCCTTGGGAATCACTGGGAAGCTCCCAGTTTTTTTCTCAGGAGCAGCTGGAATTCCAGGTTTTCCTTGGGAAGGAAGATCCCTTTTCCATGGAGGGCAGGGAATGTGCAGGGAATGTGTTCAGGAATCCCTGGAGACGGCTCCAATGGCAAGGAATTCCCATTCTTGCAAAATTTTATAGCTCCAGGAGCTGGGAAGTGGCTGCTCCTTTCCCAGTCCATGAAATCCCACTGTTCTCTCCCACTTTTTGTCCTCTCAGGTGCTTCCAAGGATTGAGATTCCAATTGGGATTGAAGTGACTTCGGGAAACGTTGATACCCAAAAACTGGGAATCACTTGGGAAGGTTTGGGCTTGGATGGGGAATTCCTGGAGGAGGAATTCTGTTATTTTCCAGCTGCATCCCGGAGCTGCTCCGTCATCCCTTGGGAATGGGACACGCTGGAATTATGGAATTCCTGGAGCTCCAGTGGCAGGAGGAGGGATGGAAATGATCCCAGGTTTGGGAATCCAATGGGAAGTTTGGAATTCCCTGGGTGAGAGCTCTGCATTCCCATCAGGAATCTCCATGATTTGGGAATCCAGCTGATCCCAAAATCCCTCTCAGAGCATCCGGCTGATCCCAAATTCCCTCCGTGAGCTGCAGGAAGGCTCCAGGTGTGGATAGAGGCTCCTCCTGCTCCGATCCCCACACTCCAGGATTCCCTTGGAATGGTTTTCCCTGGAAGCCGGCGCCAGGGTTTGTTATCCCTGCAGAGGGTGAGGATGGAAAGCAGGGAGTGGGAGATGGGAGATTTTGGGATATGGGAGATTTCAGGATACGGGAGCTGTGTGAGCCTGGGAATTTTCACATCCTCAAGCCTGGCCTGGAATTCCCCTGGAATTCCCCTGGAATCGTGCCCATCCAGGCCAGGACAACATTGCAGGATAAGCGTTTCCATGGAATGCTGGGCTCCCTTCTCCCTCTGTTACGGATTTGGGAAGGAACTGGAAAACCTGAGGCGCCTCCTTCCCTCCCCGGGCTCTTCCTGAGATTCTTTTGGGAAAGGGGCTCTCCAGCCATCCCTGGAATTCCCAAAGGAGCAGCGTCTGGATGCTTTGGATGCTCTCTGGAGATGGGAAAAGCATTTCTGGGGACATCCCAGGGCTCATTCCCGGTTTTTTAGGGCGGCCCAGGAGGGGTCAGCAGAGCCCAAGGATTGGGAAGGAATTGGGAATGCGGGACCAGGAAAAGGAAGAGCCGGGAGCGCTCCTTGGAGCTGGAATCTGCACCGGGAACTCTTGGGATGGGTAAAACAGGGAATATCCGGAGTCTGGGATCACCAGGGGCTCCCTAGGAAAACTCCAGAACCTTCAGGATGCAAATCCTCATTCCTGGAACTTCCCAGTAATTTCTGGGAGTTTTCTCACTTGTCGAAATCCCAAGGAATAAAGAATTATTTTTCCTTTAAAATTGCAGGAATTCCCTGTAATTCCCATTTCTTTGGCTGCTCCTTGGGAATTCCTTAAGCTCCCTTTTCCTTGGAGATTCCCATTCCTTGATTTGAACTTTATTTAAAAATAATGGGAATTTCCCAGGAAAGGGACAGGCTGGAGAGAGCCTCACCGGGACACAAAGGATTCTTTTGGTTTGGGATTCCTTTGGGATTTGGGAAGTGGAATTCTGGGAACAGCTGCGGTGCTGGGATCATGGATGGAGCCCCAGAAAGAGGGAAAATCCAGCTGGGAATCCAATCCTGGGATTTGGTCCTCATCCCATTCCTGCCCTCCTCAAGGACGGGAATTTTAGGAGCAGTTGGAGCATTCCTGGCTGGATCTGGTTGGGAGAATCCTCCTCCCAAAGGAGTTTTCCTGCTGTTTTTAGGGAAGCAAAACCCTGGAAGCCACATCTTGGTGTAGAAAATGAGGGAATATCCCTGCATTGGGCCATTCAGAGTCCCTATGTGGAGCTGGGAAGGTTCCAGGGATATTTTCCTCATATGGAGCAGAATTCCTTGAGGATGGAGATGGAAATCCCTGCATTCCCTGGATCCTGGTGTATCATGGAGATTTAGGTTGGATTTCAGGAAAAGTTCCTTTTTCCAGAGGGTGTCCGGACAGAACTGGCTCCCCATGGAATGGGAACGTTCCCGAGGCTGCCAGAGCTCCAGGACAATGGACAGTGTGGAATTTTGGGATGTTTGTGGAGGGCCTGGAGTTGGATTTGATCCCTGTGGGTCCCTTCCAGGATATTCCATGATCCTTTGGGAACATCTCATCCCATTCCTGCCCCGCTTGGATTCCAGCAGGATTTGCACTCAGAGATAACGATCCAGGTTTGGGATGGAGCTCCCGGAATGGGATGAGGGAGATCCAGCAGTGCCAGGGGATCTCTGACCTTTTCCAGAGCTTTTTCAGAGCTTTTCCAGAGCCTCATCCCACTGGAATTCCCCCTGAGCCAGCTCAGCTTTTCTTCCGCTCCCCAGCTCCGGCTTTGCTGACGCTTCCCGGGAGCAAATCCAGGGAAAACAGAGCGGAAGGGAAGGTGCTGAGGAAGCAGGATTGGGAAAAAGCTGGGAAGCAGAAATGATGGAAGCATCCAGCTGCCTGGGATGTGCTGGGAGAGCACCAGGAATTCTGCTGGAGCTGGAAAAATTATCCTGAAATCAACTTCTCCCACTCCAGCAGGGAGAGCCCCTGGAGTTTCAAGGATTCCAAGAATTTCAGGATTCCCAGCTGCTGGAGAACCCCAGCAATTCCAGGGATTCCAAGAATTTCAGGATTCCCAGCTGCTGGAGAGCCCCAGCAGTTCCAGGGATTCCCAGAATTTCAGGAGTCCCACCTGCTGGAGAACCCCAGAATTCCAGGGATTCCCAGAATTCCTGAGTCACAGCTGCTGGAGAGTCCCAGCAATTCCAGGGATTCCAGAATTCCAGGACTCCCAGCAGAGAGGAAGGAGGGAGCAGCCATAAGATCCCAAATGATGGGAATGATCCAAACCTTTGGTATTTGGGAAGAGGGAATGAACCAAACCTTTGGGATTTGGGAGCAGGAAATGAACCAAACCTTCAGGATTTGGGACCAGGCCAAACCTTTGCGATTCAGGAATAGAGAATGAACAAAACCTTTGGGATCTGGGAGCAGGGAATGAACCAAACCTTCAGGATCTGGGAAGAGAGAACAATCCAAACCTTTGGGATTCAGGAGCAGGAAACGAACCAAACCTTTGGGATTTGGGACCAGGCCAAACCTTCAGGATTCAGGAGCAGGGAACAAAACATCCAGATCTGAGTATGGGTTTGGATTTGTCCTTTTCCCTTTATTTTCCCTCTCCCTCATCCCAAAGTCATTCCCACATGCTCCCGGCTCCCAGCCCGGGTGTCCTTCCCAGCAGGACAAGCACAGGATGTTCCCGGGCGTTTTTAATCTCCCAAATGCTTCCCAAATTAATCTTGGAGAGTGCAGGAGCAGGGGAGGGAGAATGTCCTTGGCATTCATCCCTCAGGAATGCGGGAATACCACGGGATCTGCGGGCGCAGCCTGAGCAGGAAGGGGTTAAAGGGAAGGTGAAACATTAAACGGCACCAGGAGAAAGGCAGGATCCTGGGAAAACTTTGCTGGGATGGAAAACAATCCAATGTCCCCTGGAAGGGCTCCAGGGCCCTGCTCCCGCCCAGCTGGGAATTCTCCTCTCCAGCAGTCACAGNGGAAGTGGAATTCTGGGAACAGCTGCGGTGCTGGGATCATGGATGGAGCCCCAGAAAGAGGGAAAATCCAGCTGGGAATCCAATCCTGGGATTTGGTCCTCATCCCATTCCTGCCCTCCTCAAGGACGGGAATTTTAGGAGCAGTTGGAGCATTCCTGGCTGGATCTGGTTGGGAGAATCCTCCTCCCAAAGGAGTCTTCCTGCTGTTTTTAGGGAAGCAAAACCCTGGAAGCCACATCTTGGTGTAGAAAATGAGGGAATATCCCTGCATTGGGCCATTCAGAGTCCCTATGTGGAGCTGGGAAGGTTCCAGGGATATTTTCCTCATATGGAGCAGAATTCCTTGAGGATGGAGATGGAAATCCCTGCATTCCCTGGATCCTGGTGTATCATGGAGATTTAGGTTGGATTTCAGGAAAAGTTCCTTTTTCCAGAGGGTGTCAGGACAGAACCGGCTCCCCATGGAATGGGAACGTTCCCGAGGCTGCCAGAGCTCCAGGACAATGGACAGTGTGGAATTTTGGGATGTTTGTGGAGGGCCTGGAGTTGGATTTGATCCCTGTGGGTCCCTTCCAGGATATTCCATGATCCTTTGGGAACATCTCATCCCATTCCTGCCCCGCTTGGATTCCAGCAGGATTTGCACTCAGAGATAACGATCCAGGTTTGGGATGGAGCTCCCGGAATGGGATGAGGGAGATCCAGCAGTGCCAGGGGATCTCTGACCTTTTCCAGAGCTTTTTCAGAGCTTTTCCAGAGCCTCATCCCACTGGAATTCCCCCTGAGCCAGCTCAGCTTTTCTTCCGCTCCCCAGCTCCGGCTTTGCTGACGCTTCCCGGGAGCAAATCCAGGGAAAACAGAGCGGAAGGGAAGGTGCTGAGGAAGCAGGATTGGGAAAAAGCTGGGAAGCAGAAATGATGGAAGCATCCAGCTGCCTGGGATGTGCTGGGAGAGCACCAGGAATTCTGCTGGAGCTGGAAAAATTATCCTGAAATCAACTTCTCCCACTCCAGCAGGGAG
Source organism: Aleadryas rufinucha (assembly GCA_013397815.1). Classification (NCBI taxonomy): domain Eukaryota; kingdom Metazoa; phylum Chordata; class Aves; order Passeriformes; genus Aleadryas; species Aleadryas rufinucha. Next base: position 6,084 of record VZTH01004030.1, read on the forward strand.
AGCCCCTGGAGTTCCAAGGATTCCAAGAATTTCAGGATTCCCAGCTGATGGAGAACCCCAGCAATTCCAGGNAATTTCAGGATTCCCAGCTGCTGGAGAGCCCCAGCAATTCCAGGGATTCCCAGAATTTCAGGACTCACAGCCACTGGAAAACTCCAGCCGTTCCAGGGATTCCCAGAATTTCAGGAGTCCCACCTGCTGGAGAACCCCAGAATTCCAGGGATTCCCAGAATTCCTGAGTCCCAGCTGCTGGAGAGTCCCAGCAATTCCAGGGATTCCAGAATTCCAGGACTCCCAGCAGAGAGGAAGGAGGGAGCAGCCATAAGATCCCAAATGATGGGAATGATCCAAACCTTTGGTATTTGGGAAGAGGGAATGAACCAAACCTTTGGGATTTGGGAGCAGGAAATGAACCAAACCTTCAGGATTTGGGACCAGGCCAAACCTTTGCGATTCAGGAATAGAGAATGAACAAAACCTTTGGGATCTGGGAGCAGGGAATGAACCAAACCTTCAGGATCTGGGAAGAGAGAACAATCCAAACCTTTGGGATTCAGGAGCAGGAAACGAACCAAACCTTTGGGATTTGGGACCAGGCCAAACCTTCAGGATTCAGGAGCAGGGAACAAAACATCCAGATCTGAGTATGGGTTTGGATTTGTCCTTTTCCCTTTATTTTCCCTCTCCCTCATCCCAAAGTCATTCCCACATGCTCCCGGCTCCCAGCCCGGGTGTCCTTCCCAGCAGGACAAGCACAGGATGTTCCCGGGCGTTTTTAATCTCCCAAATGCTTCCCAAATTAATCTTGGAGAGTGCAGGAGCAGGGGAGGGAGAATGTCCTTGGCATTCATCCCTCAGGAATGCGGGAATACCACGGGATCTGCGGGCGCAGCCTGAGCAGGAAGGGGTTAAAGGGAAGGTGAAACATTAAACGGCACCAGGAGAAAGGCAGGATCCTGGGAAAACTTTGCTGGGATGGAAAACAATCCAATGTCCCCTGGAAGGGCTCCAGGGCCCTGCTCCCGCCCAGCTGGGAATTCTCCTCTCCAGCAGTCACAGGGATGTGAAGGGCAAAAATCTGGTATGAGGATGGGGAAAAGAGGGGTTTGCACCTTCCAGGGGTGCTCTAACACCTGGATTTCACCATGGAAAAGCAGGAATGTGTGGGAGCGGGAGCGAGAGGTGACTATGGAGCAAGGAGTTAAGTAATAATGGGGAAAATAAGGATTTTTGGGAGTCATGGAATTTCCCAGCTGAAACATCCCAAAAAAGATACTCTGGGAATGTGGGAGGCAGCAATTCCAGTCTGGCAACAGCGGGATGACCCCTCTGGAATGGCTCCAGGGTGGAAGAAGGGCACTGGAGAGTGGGACAGGGAGATGGTCCTTGGGAGAACATTAACCCAGGCTCTCCTAAACCACTCTGAGCAGCAGCAAATTCCCAGACAAACAATGGATTCCCCATCCCTGGAATGTCCAAGGCCAGGCTGGAGCAGCCTGGGATAGTGGGAGGTGGAACTGGATGGGATTTAAGCTCCTTTCCCCCAGCCCCTCTGGAATTGTGGGATAAGCAGCGATTCCCAGGGGTGCTCCAGCTCCATCCCTGATCTCCCAGCACTTCCCAGGCTTCCCTGGCTCCTGAGCCAGGAAAACTTGGGAAAGGGAGATGACAGAGCATCTGCTCCCAGAAAACCTGGGAAAGGGTATGACAGAGCATCTGTTCCCATCTTTTCCTCCCCGGAGTGCTGCCCGTGCCTAATCCGGGATGTCAAACGCAGCGGGCTCTTGCTTCCCTTTAGGCTCGGCTTAAAACAAGGAGCGGGGTTCATCTCATGGAATGTTCACTTTAATTTAGGCCCAGCTGTGCCTAAACCCTCGACACTGCTTTACATAAATAGAGACAGGTTCAATACAGAGAACTCCTCACTGAGGAGGAGGAGGTGAGAGATAACAAGATAAGAGATAAGAGATAACGAGGCCGGCCCCGAACTCCACCCCACTCAGGGTAAGGCGTCTGAGTAAGGGCGGTGGAGGTCCAGGCGGCACCTCCCTGGGAACCCGATCTCCACCCTGAAGCACTCCATCTCTGTACAGGTCAACATTCACCACCTGGAGCCTAAGTCAGGTCTAGATCAGGTCTTAATCAGGTCTGAATCAGGTCCTAAGTCAGGTCCTAAATCGGGTCCTACAGGGCCCCAGGACAGCTGGAACCCGCGGAGATCCGGGATCTGCTGCCACCCAAACAAACACGCCCCTGTTCAAACACCCCTGAGCAAACGAGTCCACCCAGCTCCTCCCGGCTCTTCCTGGAGCCTCAGGGCTGCGTTTCCTGGCAGTGTTCAGGGGTTTGATCCCTTCCTCCATCCGGGGGAGTGGGAAGAGGCCGGGTTCATGGAATGCTTGGATTACACAGCTCTGCTTTTGCTGGGGGCTGGGGGCTCCTTCTCTGACTGCCACCACTCCTTGGAGACCCCTCAGAGCTGCGGTGGCTCCGTGACTCCCTCAGGCAGCACCAGGACCACGGGCAGGAGGCTCCCGTGGGGCTCCGGGAAGGGCCGCAGCTCTTTGGCCCCGAACCGCGGCGAGACGGGGTCGGCCAGGAAGCGGAGATGGAAATTCCGGCCGAGGCAGTGGACGAGGCTGCCCAGGACAGCGCAGCGGAGCCCAGCCGTCTCGGGCAGGGGGTGGCTGCCACAGCGGTACCACAGCCTGGCGCTGGCGCTGCACCGCGACACGGTGACATCGGTGACATCGGTGTTGCCAGCACCACGACGCAGCTGGAAGCGGTACAGGAAGCCGTGGGCGCTCACCAGCTCAGCCGTCCTGTCCTGGTCGCCGATGGCCGGGCTGGTGGCCCAGCTGTCCCCGCGGGCGTTGTAGCGCAGCAGCAGCGAGCGCAGGGTGCCCCCGGTGACGTAGATGTCCCCGTCGCACGCGGTGGCCGTGTGGGCCACGGCGAAGGTGTCCCTGGGCAGCGCGGCGACAAAGGCCCAGCGGTCTCGCCGGGGGTCGTAGCGCTCCACGGTGGCCAAGCACTCGCCCCCGATGGCATAGAGGTGACCGTCCAGGGCCACCAGCTGGCAGCGAGGCCGCGCCTGGCGCAGGGGACAGATGTCGCTCCAGCTGTCAGCCAGGGGGTCGTAGCAGAGCACGCGGCGGGAGGGGCTCCGGGCCCGGTCCGCGCCCTCCCAGCCGGGCACCAGGAACAGGTAATTGAACAGGCTGCACATGGCACTGCCCCGCCCGGCCACCTCGGCCGGCATGTGGCACAGGTGGCACCAGCGGTCCCCGTCCTCGTCGTAGTAGCAGAGGCGGCCGCGGCGGTGGCCAGGCTCGGCCGGGGGGACATCGGCCACCACCAGGCGCGGCCGCCCACGGGTCCGGCGCCGCAGGAGCAGCTCCCGCTCGCTGGCGTTGAGGCGGCCGTAGATGGCCGGGGAGTGCAGCACCTGCAGGAGGTGGTCACTCATCACCTGGAGCACGGCGTCCTGCAGGCCCCGCAGCTGCCGCGCCTTGGCCACACACAGAACCTCGCAGCAGTTCCCCAGGTGCACCTGGGCGGGTGGTGGCACCTCAGACAGGTCAGGACACGGAGCTGGGACTCCACTGCCCTCCCTGGGCAGCGGGAGCTGGGGGGCGATCCCAAGGGTGCCAGGAGAAGGTGGCTCGGGAGGGCTCTCTGTGCCCTCCTGTGGAGCTGTGCAGGAGGTGCTGGGATGAGGAATTTCCAATGCTGGATTCTGCTCCTGGATTCTCTGTGGCTCTGCCCGGCCTCGCTCCTCAGGGTGCTGGGATGTTCCCGCAGGGATGAAGGGCAGCGACGTCCGCCTGGACACCGACTCAGAGACAGACTGCACGAAGTAGTCGTAGACTTTGCCCCGCAGGCCAGGCCCTGGGGGGTTGTCCCTGTCCTTATCCCGGCGCTCTGGGATGAAGTTCTCCTCCACCTGGATCTTGGCCACCGAGGAGAAGGAGTAGGAGGAGTCTGAGCCTGGCTCGCTCGCCGTCAGCAGCAGCCCCAGGTTGGAGGTGACGCTGAGGGTCCGGATTGTCCCCTTGCTGCCCTCCCTGCTCCGGCCTCCGCCGGCCAAATCCTGCTCTGTGCCCTGGGCACATCCATCCCCTGCCGTCCGGGCATCCCAAATCCCTGGGAAACACCCAGAATTCGGGGCAGGTGTGTCCCTGTCCACAGGGCTGCTCCAGGCTCCAGCCACAGCTCTGGGGTTGTGAGAGCCCAGCTTGCTTCCCAGCAAAATTCCCGGCTCACTTCCCACCTCAATTCCCACCTCGCTTCCCAGCTCACTTCCCACCTCGATTCCTGCCTTGCTTCCCAGCTCACTTCCCAGCTTGCTTCCTGGTTCACTTCCCAGATCACTTCCCAGCTCAATTCCTGCCTTGTTTCCTGACTTAATTCCCAACTTACTTCCCAGCTTGTTTCCCAGCTTGATTCCCGGCTCACTTACCGACTCATTTCCTGGCTTTGTTACCAATTTGCTTCCTGGTTCACTTCCTGGCTTTCTTCCTGGATAATTTCCCAGCCTGATTCCCAGCCTGCTTCCTGACTTAGTTTCCGACTTGCTTCCCGGCTCTTTTCCCAGCTTGCTTCCCAGCTCGCTTCCCATCTTGCTCCTTGGATCACTCCCCAGCTCGATTCCTGCTTTGCTTTCTGGTTTAATTCCCAACTTCCATTGCAGTTTCATTCCTGACTCCCTTTCCTTCCCGTCCAGACCAAGCGGGGCTTTCCTGGGAGTCAGCCCCAGCTCCAAACCCATCTCCTCTCCTTCCTCCTCCTCACTCCTTGGAAAACTCCGCTCCCCCCAGCGAGCCTCATGCCACATTCCGGGGCCATTCTCAGATTTGTCCCCCCCATCCCTCCTCCTCCTCAGACCCCCATCCCCATCCCCATCCCCATCCCCATCCTCATCCCCATCCCGATTATCCTGCTGCTCTCCCAGCTGGATTTTTCCCCCGGGAGGGGAGCGGTTCCTATAAAACCTGATCGCCAGGGACAGGAGCAGCAGCGCGGCCGCCGACAGGAGCAGCTTCCCGGGCAGCTGCATGTCCGAATGCCAGGCCGGGGGCACCCGCTGGGGCATTTTTCCATGCGGGAATGCCGAGGAGCCGATTAATGATTTGCCAGGAGAGGCTGGAGCGCGGCGGGTTGGGACAAGGTGACTTTGAGCGGGCAGAGCTGGCAGGAGGCTTCCGGAGAAGCCGGGAGTGTTTGGGATGGGCTGGGCTCCAGGGAAAGGTGCAGCCCAGGGCCGGATCTGTTCGCCTGAGAAACAGAGAGGGAGGCTCGGGGAAGAGCCAAAGGAAGCACAAAGGCAGGGAAAATACCCCCGAGGGGCTGCCCACCGGTTTGAAACAGATCTTGCAATGGAAAATGGGAAAATTGTTGGGAAAAATAAAGTTGTTTTGCTCAAACAAAAGCTCCTCATCCTTCGGTGCTCCCGGAAAAAGGAGGGAGAAGCAGCCAGGAGCCTTTGGGCTGATGCCGAGCAGCTGCTCCGTAGCACGGCCGGGTGACGAATTCAGCGGCTGATTCAGTGATTAATTAATTCAGTGATTAATTAATTCAGCGGCCCTCGTTTGCGGCACGCTGCCTAACGAGGGCTGACGGGAAAGCGCCCTGGAGCTTGTGGGGTCTCTCGGAGTGGAAGTGGCAGGGAAGGAGGAGCTGGTGGGAAAGGAGCTGGGGGCTTCAGGAGAGGGGGAAAATCCTGGCACTGGAGAGGAAATTGAGGCTGGAGTTCAACGGCAGCTACCGACACGAGGAGAGGGATGAACAGAGGAATAAAAGCAGGGAGAAATTCAGGATGGGAAGAGATGGAAGTTGTCATTCCTAAGGGATGCCGCAGGGATTGGAGTCACTGTGGGGAAACTGAGGCACGGAGGATGCCAAGCAGGCCTGCGCCCTCCCCCTGGAAAGGTGCTGAGCTCCTGGCCTGAATTCCAAAGATTTAAGGGAATTGTTGTCCCTCAAGACAACAAAGCTTGGACCATGCTGGTGGGGGAAGAAGGGAGCCTGGGGAATGGCATCGCTTCCCACCACTGCCAAGGGAGTGGAATTCAAAGGGATCAAATCCAGTTCTTTTTCCCCAAGGGAACATCTCAGAGGAGGAAAAAAACGGAAAAGAAAGAGCCTAACTGGGGGTGGGTGGGTGGAAGCTTCTGTTTTCACACAGGGACTTGCTGTCCGCTGGCTCCACCCCAATCCAGTGGGATTTTCCTAAGGAATGAACCCAGGAGATGTGGGGGTGATGTGGGGGTGGCTGTGGTGGGAGGGGGCCTTGCCAGGGGTCTCCAGTGCAGGGTGGGAGCTCATTCCCGCTGTCCTCAACATCCCAAACCTCATCCCAACGGAGCACCTGATCCCCACCAGCCTCTTTCTGAGCTTTTGAGATGGGGAGGAGACTTGGAATCCCCTCGGGGCATGTTCTCCACCATTCCCGGCATCCCTGAGTGCTGAGGTGTCCCCCTGCCTGGGCTGGGATGCTGAAATTCCCAGGATGGCTTCAGATGGGATCTGTGGTGGTCCCCAGACCTTCCAGGGCCTCTCTCAGCTGGAGGATCCCATCCTAAACAGCAAAATGTTCTTATATCCCTGAAAAGGATGGAAAAGAAGCAGAGGAGAGACCTCGCCAGGCTGGTTCGGCACTCAGGGATCCCTGTGCTCATTCCTACTGGGAACACAGAACCCAATGACGGCTTTATGGGAATATTTGGGATGTTGGCACCTTGTGTGGGGAAATCCAGCAAGGAAGAAGTTGGGGAATGAGGATATTTAGATTAAAAGACAGATTTTGGAACTTGGATGGTGTCGTGCATCCCAAACACCACCAGCTGAGCCCACCCAGCCTCTCTGCCACATCCTGTTGGGGATGGAGCCCCAAAATTCATCCCTGGGGAGTTCGGTTTGGCCAAAACCTTGGGAAAAGGGGAATTTCTTCTGCCTGGAAACCTGGAGAGTGCCAGAGCTGAGGGGAGCAGGGCCGAGTGTGGAGTCTGGGCACGAGTTCCAGGGCTCAGCTAATTGGAAAAGGATCTGGCAGCTGTGACCTCCCGGGCCCTTCGCCGCTCCCTGCCGGGGCTTTCATCCCGCGGCTGGATCTACAAAGATTCCGGCTTTTGGGAGCCGGGAAGGAGAGGGATGAATTATTCATGCGCTCGGCAGCCCCGTGAACCCGCCCGGCAATGAGGGGGAGAGGTGGGGGAGGCACCGAGAGAAGCTCCCGCTGACTTTTCCAGCCCTGCCGGGCCAGAGCCTCATCCCTGGTTCCTGCTATCCCAAAGAATCCACGGAGAAAACGCAGATCCGCTGGATAAATCCCCATTTCTCTCTGCCTGCGGTGAGGGGAGCAGGAGAAACAGCGTTGATGTCTCGGCACTTGTGACTCTAATTGAGTGTAATTACCTCTCCCAAATTTCCCTAAAACCTTTTTCAAAGTCCTCTGGAATTCGGGAACATCGACAACGTCTCTCCTTGGGGTTTTCAGCTGGCGTCAGCCCTCGCAAAGGCGCTGAGTTTTTTTCCAAGCTAATCAGATCTCCTCGGAAGGTTGTCAGGCGCAGATCTGTCAGCTCTCATCAATAATGGAACAACCTGAGCCGCTGCTTTCCCCTCCAGCCTCCTCCTGCATTATTCACTACCAGCGCCTCAAACAACGGGAATGAGGGGGAAAGGGGGGATTAATTGGGGTCCTTTGGAATTACCTGGAGGGAGAGGATGGGGAGGGCAAGGGGGCAGGAGGCGAGGTGGGTCCAGCATGGATCCTTTGTGGGATGGTGGGATGGAATCCCTTTGTGTCCCTTGTTTTGGGAGGAATTTGGGAAAACTGGCAGCAGCTCTGCCCCAAATAAGGAGAAACTCCCAAATCCCCTCACTCATCTTTGTCCGTGCTGGAGCTGGGAAGATCCCAACCTCTGGCTGATCCATCCATACCACAATCCCTGGGAAAAGTGCTGACCATCCCGGATCGGGGTGGATTTGGGATGCAGGCCCACCAAGCCTGGTGTTCCTGTCCCAGCTGCTGGATGGGGATATCCCAGCACTCCCAAGGTGGCACCGAGTGGATCTGGTGGTGGCCCCGCCACTGGAATTGCTCCCCATTTCCACATTTCCGGGAATGCTCCTCATTTCCACGATTCTGGGCTAAACCCACCATATTTGAATTTAAGTGAAGTCTGGAAATGCTCATTTTTCCATGGAAATGCTTGTTTTTCCAAGCAAGGAGGTCCAATGGTTGTTTAATCCTGGTGGTTGTTTAATTACAGCAGGATGAGGCACCTTGAGCGACTCTGATCCATGAGGAAGGCGAGAAGGATCCATGGGAGAGGCTCTCTGGAGAGCGGGGGGAAACTTGAGGCAGGGAGAATTCCTGAAGAAACGACGCTTCCTCTGAAAAAAACAAGATTTTCTCCTCATCCACGGAGTGAAAACGCAGCTCTGGTGGGATTGGGATGCTCGGATGCCATTCCTTCAGGATGGAAGCGAAGCTGCTGATGCTCCCACATATCCCGGCCAGTCCCGATCCATTTGCTCCCAATCCAAATGATAAAACTCTTTGATTTTTTATGGGAAGGAGCTCCGGAGCTGCCATGGATTTGTTCAGCTCCTCCGAGGCTGGGAAAGCGGCAAGGTTGGCAATGGAGGGGGAAGAGCTGGAATCTGCTTAATAATAATTAATCATCACAGTAATAATGACGCTTAGCGCTCGTGCAGGGCTTTGGGAAGATGAGGCGCCACACGGCCACTGGATAATCCTTCAGGATTAGGAGTTCCCAGAGGAAAAGCCCTGGGAGCGCCCCATCCTTGGGATCCTTTCCCCCACCCCGGATCTGCTCCCCAGGGATCCTGGCCCACAGCTGGATGCTCCACAGCGAGGAAGAGCAGCCAGGATTTGGGCAAAGCCACCTGGATTTTGCCAGGAGCCATCCTGAAGCAGGATTGTCGCCATCCCGGGATGAGGGACACCGGGAATGGCCAGGATCCGGCACGTTTCCATGGGGACAGTTAGCCACGAGGGGCTCGGTGCCGACAGGACACGCTGCCCGCTCAAGTGTGAGCGCTGACATTTGGGGTCGGGAGCCGCCTGTCACTTGTCATTCCTCAGCCAGCCCGGGACAAGTGGCACGCATGGCCCCTGATTCCCAGCACAGCCAGAATTCCACCGGATAAAGCCAGTGATCCACGACTTTCGGGCTCCCGGCGCCTCAGGAGGGCTGGGGACACTCGTGGGTCCTCAGCCTGGGCAGACAAGACCTGGAGCAGCTCGGGGTGCTGGGAATGCTGCACTTGGGGTTTTCCAGGGAAAATTTGGTCTTTGAATCCTAAAATCCTCCTGCCTCCCCTGCCAAGACCTTGCAAAGCCCCCAAGACGGAGATGGGAACACTGAGATGGAGCTGGGATCCCAAGACTGTGCTGGAAACCTCAAGACGGAGCTGGGAAAACCAAGACGATGCTGGGAAACCCAAGACCATGCTGGCAACCCTGAGAAGGAGCTGGGAACCCCGAGACGGAGCTGGAATCCCAAGACGGAGCTGGGAACCCCAAGATGGAGCTGGGAACCCCAAGATAGTGCTGGGAACCCCAAGATGGAGAGGGGAACCCTGAGAGGGTGCTGGGAATCCCAAGACGATGCTGGGAATCCCAGGAATGTGCTGGGAACCCCAAGACGGAGCTGGGAACCCCAAGATAGTGCTGGGACCCCCAAGATGGAGAGGGGAACCCTGAGAGGGGGCTGGGAATCCCAAGACGATGCTGAGAATCCCAGGAATGTGCTGGGAACCCCAAGACGGAGCTGGGAACCCCAAGATAGTGCTGGGACCCCCAAGATGGAGAGGGGAACCCTGAGAGGGGGCTGGGAATCCCAAGACGATGCTGAGAATCCCAGGAATGTGCTGGGAACCCCAAGACAGAGCTGGGAACCCCAGCACAGGTAAAACATGAGTTACAACCTTCACCCGGAAGAGGTTTTCCTTTTTCCCTTTAATTCAATCGTCTGAGGAAGCCAAGACACGGAAAGAGACCGAGACTGCCGAGAGTATAGAAAAAAAAGAGCAGGAGACCCGATGGCTGGAGCTGGAAATGCCAGGAGGAGCTGGATGGAGGAGGAGGAGGAGGAGGAGGAGGCAGCAAAGCTTCACGTGAGCTCCAGGATCACTGTCAGGGTCAGCGCCAAAACAAATCTGAAGCCGCAGTGGCCAGGAAGTGAACCTAGAGAGGAGGGAAAAAGGGATTGGCAGTTCACGGAGCCGCTTCCCAATGCTGGGTTTGGAGCAGGATGGGGGCACCAAAGTTTTGGAGGGGGATCCCCCCACCTAAACTGGCTCTGGGGGTTGAGTGGGGTGGGCTGGAGGTGAGGGATGGGGTGGGAGCCTCTGTGGGATCAGTTTTGGTGAGAGGATATCCCTGAGGACACAGGAGAGGGCTTGGGATGAGGCAAGGAGATGGAAAAGGACTTGGGATGATGCAAGGAGAGATGGGAAAGGGCTTGGGATGAGGTGAGGAGAGATGGGCAAGGGTTTGGAATGGGACAGAGACGGGTATGGGCTTGGAGTGAGGTGAGGAGAGGTGGGAAAGGACATGGAATGATGCATTGAGAGAGGGGAAAGGACTTGGAATGATCCAAGGAGAGACGGGAAAGGGCATGGAATGAGGCAAGGAGAGATGGGAAATGGCTTGGGACGAGGCAATGAGAGATGGATGACAGCTTGGAGTGAGGCGAGGAGAGATGGGAAAGGGCTTGGAATGAGGCAAGGAGGGATGGACAGGGGCTTGGGACAAAGCAAGAAGAGGTGGCCCAGGGTCTGGGCCAAGGCAAGGCCGGACCCTCTCTGCACGGCCCTTCCCTCCCCGAGTGTTCCCATGGAAATCCCAGTGCCACTAGCACCACTCACCGTTGGAGTCCTCTGGTCCTCTGGGAATATTCGGGTTTTCTAACAGGAAACAAACAGCAGAGAGACAATTTTAGGGGGGAGGAGCCGAGTGGGGACCCATGGAGGGTGGGGTGGGGCCGCGGTGTGGCCATACCGAAGACGATGAGGCGTGTGTGGGTGTCGGTGGAGCCCAGCGGGTTCTGGGCGGTGCAGCGGTACATGGAGCCGTTGAGCTCGGCCGGGACCCGCTCCAGCACCAGCTCCTTCCCATCGTGCTCCGCGCTGCCATCCAGGAGCCGGCTGCCCACCCGCGTCCACGTGAACAGCGGCTCCGGGAACACCTCGTTCTGCGGAGAGGGGGCAGGGTGAGGGGGAGTGGGGACGAGCAAAGCTGGAGCTGAAATCATCAAATCCGGCTTGGGGTTGGGGTTGGGGTTGGGTTTGAGTTTGAGTATGGGTTTGGGTTTGGGATTCAGTTTGGGTTTGAGTCTGCATCTGGGTTTGGGTTTGAGTTTGAGTTTAGGTTTGGGTTTGGGCTTTGGATTCAGTTTGGGTTTGAGTCTGCATTTGGGTTTGGGTTTTGGTTTGAGTTTGGGTTTGGATTTGGGTCTGACTTTGAGTTTAGGTTTGGGTTTGAGTTTGGGGTTGGGTTTGGGTTTGAGTCCACATTCGGGTTTGGATCTGGATCTGGATCTGGATCTGGATCTGGATCTGGATCTGGATCTGGATCTGGATCTGGGTCTGGGTCTGAGTCCACATTCGGGTTTGGATCTGGATCTGGATCTGGATCTGGGTCTGGGTCTGGGTTTGGGTTAGAAGGGACCTTTAAAGCTCATCTCATCCCACCCCCTGCCATGGGCAGGGACACCTTCCACTATCCCAGATTACTCCAAGACCCCTCCAACCTCTCCTTCGACACTTTCAGGATGGAACAGCCACAACTTCAGCCAACCCATCCCAACATAGGGACCGTGATGCCACCAAGGCCACTAAGCCAAGCCCACAAAGCCTTGGATCATGGCCATCCATTGGCCCCTGCAGCCGTGGGAATGCTGACCTGGAAGCCCTGCACCAGGATCCGCACGGTGTCCCCCACGTGGGCCCTCGTCGGGGTCATCATGATCTTCGGGCCCTTGGGAGCAACTGCACGGGAAGGGGATAGGAAGAGCCGTCAGCGCCACTCAACATCCCCGGTGCCGGGAGTGCCCTTGGCGGGGTTAACAAGGCTTTGATGGATGATCCCGGTGAGGGGTGGCAGCCCGGGGGGTGACGGCTCCGTGATGGATGGCCAAGCTTAGTGACACCGAAATGACGGATGGACAGGGAGGGAAGGACCCCCCGGGCGAGAGAACGGGAAAAGTGTGAGGCTGATGGATGGCTGGGATGGGATGGATTGATGGGAAGGAGTTATTTCCCAACCGAGCCTTTCTCCACTCGGGAAAAAATGGCCAAGAAGGATCAGGCGCGCTGGTTTGAAGCCACGGAGATGGACACCTCAGAGGAGCATTCCCAAAAATCGTGGTGAGTCCCACCCAGGTGCCATTAGCACAGGAGACAACCCCAAAGCCTGGCTTGCACAAAATCCCAAGCACAGCACGGAAAAAAGAGGGAATCCCTTTTCCCATGCCAGACTTGGGATGCTCATGGTGTGATGGAGGGACACCATGCAGGGTCGGCTCCTGCTTCCACCTGGGATTGTGTGGATGTCCCTGAGGGGCCAGGGGTGGGATGGGACATCCCAGGAGCTGCCTGGGCTTTCATGGAAGGAGAAGAGGAAATGGGCAGGAGGGAGGTTGTGCTTTGGGTGTGTCACCTTTGTCCATCCAAGCTTTGCCGTGGATGGGACAAAATGAATCTGGACACAACCCCGGCACGACACAGAGGGACAAGGAGCCACCAGAGAGCTGTGGTGGTGGACACTGGCCCTTGGAATGACCATTCCTGCTCTGGGACGCTCTGCCTGGACAGCCCACAGACCATGAACTGCCCTTCCATGCAGGATCTGGCCCTCTGGAGCAGGACTGGATGGGATGGGCTGAAGATGATCCCATCATGGGACCAAAAGGTAGCTTTAGGGACTGAGGGAAGGGGTTGGTGTTGGGTTTAATGTGGCTTTTATTGGGAATATTTTATCTTTTATTGGGAATATATATTTTATATATATTTATATAGTCCATATATACCATGGATATAGGGAAGGGGTTAACAGGGATCTGCTGGGATGGTGCCCAAAAAACAGGAGTGGATGGGCACCTAAAGAGGTGCAGAGACACCTCAGGGGACAAGGAGAACCCTGGATTTAGGGACAGGGGACAATGTGTGTTGAGCTTTGCCAATCCAGGTCTTGGACCTCCTAGGCAAGTGCAGCAAAGCCATGAGGTCTTGGCCTCAGATCTAAACCTGATGAGCTCCACAAAGTGGGAAAATGCAGGATTTCCGTAGGTTTTGGATGCTGGGGAAGAGATTGAATGTGGAGATATCAGGAAGCCAAGGAGGAGAAGCTCTCCAGGAGATGATGAGGAGCCAAGTGCTCCACTTGGCCAGGAGTAAAGCCCAGGCTGCTCCACCTGGCTCGAGGCTGGGAGAGCCTTTCCAGAGGAGTGTCCTGAGGCTGGAAAACCCCTGAGGAGAGCTCCACCTCTTCCAACGGGAGCCAGGAGAGGGTGGGGGGGCCCCAGGTGGCGAAGGACCCGATTCCCTCAATCCCATGATCACCTGAGGAGCTTCCACTCTTCCAGGGGCCTGGGAATGTGGGGAGCTAAATTCCCTGGCTTCAATCCCAACCCCCTCTCACAGCTCGCCAGCCCCACAGGCAAGAACCAACCCAGGAATTCCCTCCCTGGCAATTCCCACTGGGATGAGCTTTGTGATGGCCAACAAGGGTCATGGGATGTCCTTGGATCTCCTGGGACTGGGATGGGTAGAGGTTACACCCCTCAGCGCCAACACCCCCTTCCTGCTCATCCTGACACAGATTCCCCAAAAATCCTTTTTATCCCACAAACCCTACCCTATAACATCGCCAATGGCTGGGGGGCCATAAACACCTGGAAAATCCCTTTGGATCCAACAAATTGCCTCCTCTCATCCCAAGTTTTGTGGAGCCTTGGCATCACCACCTCTATCCTGATGCAGCCCTGTGTGATCCCTGTGTGACTGAAAACACCCAAAAGGAAAAGGACAAAAGGAGAGAAAAAAATGAGTGCAAGGAAAGCAAAAAAAAAGTGGAATTAAAAGCAAAAAAGAAACTGGGGAAAAGCCCAGAAAAAATGGGGGGGGAAAGCCAAAAAAATGGGGGGAAAAAGCGGGCCAAAAATGGGAAAAAAGGCCAAAAAATGGAAAGGAAAGCCAAAAATGAAAAGGAAAAGGCAAAAATGATGAAAAAAAGCACCAAAAAAGATTTTTTAAAGCACCAAAAATGGGAAAAAAGCCAAAAAAATGGGAAAAAAGGGCAAAAAATGGAGAGAAACACCAAAAATGAAAAGGAAAAAGCAATAAAAAAAAAGTTTAAAAGGCCAACAATGGGGGGAAAAAGCCAAAAATGGGAAAAAAGGCCAAAAAATGGAAAGGAAAGCCAAAAATGAAAAGGAAAAGGCAAAAATGATGAAAAAAAGCACCAAAAAAGATTTTTTAAAGCACCAAAAATGGGAAAAAAAGCAAAAAAATTAAAAGGAGAAAGTTAAAAATAATACAAATATATTCCCAAAAATTGAGAAAAGTGCCAAAAACCCAGGAAAAGCCCCAAATCCATCGCCTTACCGAGCGTGACCTCGGATTGCATGGGCATGGAGAGCGCCGGGTGCTTGACCTCACAGCTGAACAGGGCCTCGTTGTCGATCTGCGGGTTCAGGGTCCAGGTGAGGGTGGCCCGAGCCTCGACGGTGCCATCGCTGACGGGTGCGTGCGTGTGCCGGAAGTAATAGATGGGCTCAGCCATGTGCACCCAGCGTGGGAATTCCCGGCTCACCACCGTCTCGGGAATGCTTTCCGTCACCGAATCCCGCTCAGCCGCCAGCCCCCGTGGCGGATCCACCGTGGCAAAGGGGTTTCCCATTCCTGGCTCGCCGTCGGCCGCCAGGGATTTTGGCAACTTGGTGTCGTCCAGGTCTCGGTGCAGGAGGTTCCGGGGGGCCCAGCTCCCGGCGCCGACCGGCGGCTCTGGCAGCGGGGTGGCCTCGATGGGCTCCCCGTCCCGCTTGAAGTACACCTGGAGGGGACAAAAGGGACAGTGAGCATGGTGGGGACATTCCCAGTGTCCCTATGGATGGAGCACCTTCCCGCAGTCTCCATGGAAAGATGGGATTTGGGGAGTTGGTTTTGCCTGGTGGAACAGCACGTGCATCTGGTGGATTTTATGGAGGAGGGGTGTTTGGTTATTCCATGTGTCTGTGGGAGGGAGGATCCCACCCGGAGCTCACCAGCGGCGCTGGCTTCCCGCCGGACACCACGCACACCAGGGTGAAGTTCTGCGCCTGGTAGCGGCTGAAGGGCGCCGGGGTGTCTGCGGCCAGCACCGAGATGGACGTCGGGGGAGCTGCCGGGGCAGAGTCGGGAGGTCAGCACGGAGTCCTCAACACCTCCCATTCTCATCCTCATCCTCATCCTCATCCTCATCCTCATCCTCATCCTCA
>VZTH01004030.1:24558-47629 GCA_013397815.1 Aleadryas rufinucha
CACTCATAGGGACCGTTGTCCGAAATCCGGACCTCGGGAAGGCTGCGGAGGAGGGACAGCACTCACCACTCCATTCCCATCCCATTTTCCCGTGGGATTCTGTGGTCAGCGCCCGGATACCGCAGCGTTGGACAGGGATCAATAAGCTCCTAATAACTCCAAAGGCTGCCGGAGGAGCCCGGGAATACTTTAGCAGTCAGAGTTCTCTGGCACTGACAGCTCCTCCGAGGGGAAGGAATTGCATTATTGGAAGAGACGTGGATGGGAGGGAAAGCACAAATCCGTGACCATGGACATCGTCCACCCACGGAGCACAGATGCAAAACCTCGGCACCGGACCTGCCAGACCACCTCAGCACAGCGAAGTGGGGGAGAAAAACAGCAAATCCCAAATTCCGAGTGACCCCAGAGCGCTCATCAATCCGCCTTTAATCCTGAGGTTTTAGATAGACTTGGGAAAAACGGGAGACGAGGAGTTGTGCCAAAGGATCGGTGCTGCTGGAGCTGGGAATGCTCGGGAGGCTGCACAGGGGTCATTGTGCTGAGGGGCAGCATCCCAGCTCCCTGGCTGGCAGCATCCCACCTTTCTGGTCCTCAGTATCCCACTTTTTGGTCCCCAGAATACCAAATTTCTGGTCCCCAGCATCCCACTTTTCTGGTCCTCAGCATCCACCTTCCTTCTCCTCAACAGGCCACCTTTCTGATCCCCAGAATCCCACCTTTCTCATCCCCAGAATCCCACCTTTCTGATCCTCAGCCTCCTACAGTTCTGATCTCCAGAATCCCACTTCTCTGGACCTGAACAACCCACATTTCTGGTCCTCATCACCCCATCTTTCTGCTCCTCAGATTCCCACCTTTTTGATCCTCAACATCCCACATTTATGGTCCTCAGAATCCCACTTTTTTGGACTGGAGAATCCCACCTTGTTGGTCCTCAGTATCCCCTTTTCCATTCCCATCCCCATTTCCATCCCCATTCCCATTTCAATCCCTGCACTCATTCCCATGGCCATCCTACACCCCATGTTCATCCCATTCCCCATTCTCCTTCCAATTCCTATCCCTATCCCTATCCCTNACATCCCACTTTTTTGGTCCATAGCATTCCACCTTTCTCATCCTCCGTGTCCCATCTTTTTGGTCCTCAGCATCCCACTTTTCTGCTCCTCAGAATCCCGCTTTTCTGGCTGGCAGCATCCTGCTTTTCCAGTCAGCAGCACCATCCCACCTCACCAGCCAGCATCATCCCACCTCACCAGCCAGCACCATCCCACCTTTCCAGTCGGCACCATCCCATCCCACTGTTCCAGCTGGCACCATCCCACCTTCCCGGCTGGCAGCGCCATCCTGCCCTTCCAGCTGGGATCATCCTGCCTTTCTGGGCATCATCCCATCCCACTTCTCCAGCTGGTCCCATCCTGCCTTTCCAGGCAGCATCCCATCCCACATCTCCAGCTGGGAGCATCCCACATTTCCAGGCAGCATCACCCCATCCCACCTCTCCAGCTGGTCCCATCCCGTCTTGCTGGTCTGCGACTTCCCACCTCCCTGGCCGGAAGCATCATCCCACTTCTCCAGCTGGAAGCATCCCACATTTCCAGTCGGAAGCATTATCCCACCTCTCCAGATGGCAGCATCCCACCTTTCCAGTTGGAACCATTATTCCACCTTACCAGCAGGAAATATCAAACCTTTCCAGTCAGGAGCATTATCCCACTTCTCCAGCTGGAAACATCCCGCCTTTCCAGTCAGAAGGGTTATCCCATCGCAGCAACTGGATACATCCAGCCTTTCCGGTTGGAAGCATCATCCCACCTCACTGGCTGGAAGCATCCCACCTTTCCAGCTGGCATCATCCCACCTCACTGGCCGGAAGCATTATCCCACCTCACTGGATGGCAGCATCCTGCCTCTCTGGCTGGAAGCATCCCACGTTTCCAGTCGGAAGCATTATCCCACCTCTCCAGATGGCAGCATCCCGCCTTTCCAGTCGGAAGCGTTATCCCACCCCACCAACTGGAAACATCTGGACTTTCCAGTCGGAATCATTATCCCACCTCACTGGCCGGGAACATCTGGCCTTTCCAGTCAGGAGCATTATCCCACCTTTCCAGCTGGAAGCATCCCACCTTTCCAGTCAGGACCATTATCCCACCCCTCCATCCGGAAGCCTCATCCCGCCTTTCCAGCAGAATTCCACCTTTCCATCCTGCCATCCTGCAGGATGGCACTGCCATCCTGCTGTTGTGGAGAAGAGCATCCCAGCACCATCCCGCCTTCTGGCCAGCAGCATTCCTGCTTTCCAGTCAACGGATCCATCCCTCCTCTCCGGCAGCCTCATCCCACCTCATCCATCCCATGAGGATGGGAGAAATTCCCCCACGGAGCAGTTTAAAGATCCCACTCAGGGGAATTTTCCCTTCCAAGGGGATTCCAGCTCCGCTTTTCCCTTCTCCCAGCCCCTGGCTGCTTTCCCGCTCCAAGGAGCCCCCCTGGAAGTGAGCATTCCCTCCTTTGCATGGATACAACGCTTCCAACCATGCCTCCACCATCTGTTCCAGCCTCCGATTATCTACGCATGAATCGGGAATCTCCTGATTCGGAGTGGCTCCGAACCCACTCCATCCCTTTTGAAAGGACCCCTTTGGATTTGCACGTGGATTTTGGGGCCTGACCGGCTAGGTTTGGTATTCCCAAGGATGGGAAACAGGGAATGACCGGCCCTGGAAAGGCGAAAACTCCCTGGTGCATCCTGGAGTTGGGAATACAGGAAAAAAGGGATTTGGGAATTCAGAAAGCGATGCCATAGGACGAGGGTGGGATTTTAATCAAGGGAAGGGAAAAAAAAACGGGATTGGAGGGATTGGATCTCTCCTGGTTTTGCTCTTCACGGCTCGAAGCCAGGATGGAAAGAGGTGGTGCCGGCAGGCCCTGGGCCATGCTGATAAGGAGCAGGAAAACGCTGATAAGGACTGGGAAAACGCTGATAGGGCCAGCTTCTCCCGGGATAACGCTCCCTGGGACGGTTCCACTCGGGATAACGCTGATAAGGACTGGGAAAACACAGATAAGGAACGAGGAAACGCTGATAAAGGACCGGGAAAACGCTGATAAGGCAAACTTCTCCCGGGATAACGCTGATAAGGACAGGGATAAGGCTGATAAGGACCAGGATAACACTGATAAAGACGGCTCCTCCTGGGATGAAGCTCCTTGGGACAGCTCCGGCTGTGTCCCAGGCACAGCAAAGATTCCCCAAAAAAAGAAGAAATAGATGGAAAAAGAAAGGGAGAATGAACGGGAACAAAAACCTGGACTGGGAAATGCTTCATCCACCCCCAAACCCTTCCCAGCCTTGCCCCAGCTCTTCGGGAGAGCCCCAAATCAGGCAGGACCTTCCCAAAAAAAGCCAGGGATTGGAAAACTGGCTCTGTCTGTGCCCTCTGGGAATGATCTCCTTGTCCCCAGCCTGGTTCCTGTTTTCCTTGGAAAAAAAGGCGATGGTGTGAAAAGCCTTTTCCCTCTGACATCTCCCGGCTTCACGGCCGATTTCCCAGCCATTCCCAAGGCTTTCAAGTGCCCAGTGCTGGGGCGGGGGAATTTTCTGCTCCCGAATTCCATTCGTTCTACAACATGTGCAGAAAGGGAGGGAAATGGAGCTGTTGGAGCCAAAAAAATCCATGGATTTTCCTCGCCAGGTCAGGGAAATATTCCATGACCAGGGAATGTTGGATTCCTTGTTCCCTGCTCCAGGGATTCTCTTGATCTGTTGTTCCATGCACAGGGAATGTTTGATTCCTCATTCCCTGCTCCAGGGATGCTCCCGATCCCTCACTCTGTGCACAGGGAATGTTCAATTCTTTGCTCCTGCTCCAGGGATTCTCCTTATCCATTGTTCCATGCACAGGGAATGTTCGAGTCCTTGTGCCCGTTCCAGGGATGTTCCCCATCCCTCACTCCATGCACAGGGAATGTTTGATTCCTCATCCCGTGAAATCCCACCGTGGGCATGGGGAATGTTTTAATCTGGTTTAATTCCCTGATTTTCCTGGTGTTTCTGGCTGGAGGCAAGCGATGGCCAAATCACAGGGGAAGCGCTGGATTTAAAGCTGGAAAGGCAGCTCCGGAGTCAGGGAATGTGAAATTCCCATGTGGAGACACCAAAACCTTCTCCAAACCAGCAAAAAACTCCCACAAAATCTCAAATTCCAAAGGATTAGGAAGAATTTCCCACTTCCCACCTGCTCATCCCAGCCCTTTCCAAGCCATTCCTGGATATTTCCAGGTGGAAAACATCCCATGGCTGGAGGAAATCCCAGTTTTCCCCCACCAGACAAGGAATTTTTCTTACCTCCCACCAGGAAAAACAAGCTGGGAAAATCCAATTAGGAAATTCTCATTTCCCAAGGAAACGAGGCCAGAAAGAAACAGTGAGGAAGGAATATTTCATCCCAGATTTTTTTCATTGGATTAAGCCTCTCCTGACCTTTTTTCCAAGCTCCTCCGTTGGTTTTAGAGCATCAGGAATGGAGCAAGTGTGGAATCAGGAATAAACCTGGAATTTCTGGAAGTGATTCCCACTTGGAATTAAAGTAAGGAGAAGCTCCTGTGCCTGTTTTATAAATAAATATGGATCTGTTTTTCTCAGTTTTCCCAAGCTTTGGATTTCTCTGCCCATTCCCATCTCAAGAAATCCCCATTTTTCTGCTTTTTTCCTGAGGATCAGGAGGAAAATGGGAACACCCCTTGGATGGATTCTGCCGGAATTCCTTCAACGGCGCCAAAAATAGGGAAAAAATTCCTAAAAATTGGCATTAAATGGGAAACAGGGACTCACCGCACGGTGGATTGGTAAACCAGGTCTTCCCGCTTCCGGTAGTTTTCCATCTGAGAAAAGTTGGTGGAAAACATGGCATCGAAGGTGAAGATCTTCTGCTTGATGGTGCCGCCATCAGTGACCTGCAGGAAACAATCCCAGTGTCCCAAATTTGGGAATTTTGGGCTGTTTTTTGAATATTTCAAAGGGTTTTTATTCTGAGAATCTGAATAAATTTATTTAGATTTGAATAGATGTGTTTAAATTTGAATATATTTAGTTTTATATTAGTATTAATAATAAAATTAATGTATTTATTTGCATTTTAGTATAATTTTTATATTTTAATATTGATTTAGATTTGAATAGATTTAAATTTTAATGTATTTATATTAAATGTTGCAAATACAATTAATCTAATATTTTTATGCAGTGCATTTAAATATTTCAATTAGAATTTTATTTCTATTTCTATTTCTATTTCTATTTCTATTTCTATTTCATCATGATTTTCATATTTATCCATAGAATCCCAGGATCTTTCAGCTTGGAATTTATGGATTTATGACGCCCTGGCTGAGATGAAAATCAAAATCCACTTTTTCCATCCTGTTATTCCATCCGTTTTCCAGCCATGAATTGTCACTTTTAAATGGAAAACATCTCCTTTTAGGACTTTTATTCCCTGTGTCCCTCAACGCCTCTGGATTTATCTTCCCTGCTTGTGAGGAGAAGTTTTAGTGGAAAAATAAGGAGGAAAATGGGAATTTTGGGGCTAAACCAGCTCAAATCCAGCAGAGAGTTAAAATTCCCGTTTTTTAAAATAAACCAGGAGCAGAAGATGATTTTGGGATTTAATCCCCAAATCCAACATTTCCTGAGGACAAAACCCCATTTCCCCACCCAACACTTGGGCAAAGTTCCGCCCTTATTCCTGATTTCCTCTTTTTCCACTTTTTTTAATGGCAAAAAGCAGTGCAAAAGGAGGAGAAAATCCGTCACTAAAAAAATCTCTTCCAATTTATTATCCCAGGCTGAGGCTTTTATGGGAAAGAAATTCCACCCTGGCACCGATGTGGGATAAAGAAAAGCGGGAAAAATGACAGGAGTTGTAAATCTCTGGCCTCAGGAACAAGGGGAACTTTCCAGGGAAGTTTCCAAGCATTTTTCCTGGCTTTTCTTTGGGTTTGAGGAGAAACCCTGGAGCTGCTCCGGGAGGGAGAAGCTCTTCGTGCATCCAAAGGGATTTTAGGGATTCTTTTAGGGTGGGAAGGGCTGGGAACAGTGGAAGTGGCACCCATGGATTAGGAATTTTCAGCCATGGGATTTTCCCAGCACATCTGGACAGATGTGGGCCCAAATCCTGCTCCATCCAAGGATAGGAGTGGGAAAACGCTGCTGGAATCACCCTCTGGGACCCCTCACGTTCCCTTAGGATTCGGAGCACTGGGAAAAGCTGCATCCCTGAGGGAATCACAGGGAGTTAATGGCTCCCAGGAAAAGGCCCATCAAGAATTGTGCCTCTCCAGGGATCAGCCCTAATTCCAGCCTTTCATCTGTGCCCCGGGGGCATTTTTTGGGAGAGCACCTCCATAGGAATTTGCAGCCCAATGTTTCCTACTGGGAATCAAAAAAGGAGGATAATTGGGCAGCATCCCATGGTTCCCGTCCCAACGGATGTCCCCACATCCGGAAATGACAGGAAAAGGGACGCAGGAACATTCCAGGCCCGAGGCTGCTTCCTGTAGTATTCATAAATCCCGGGAAAAACCCCATCCCAAAAAAAACGCAGCTGCTCCAGAGGCAGCTCCCTCCCTCCCCTCCATGGTGACACAAACATTTGCTGTTCCCAAAATCCATTAAAATCCCAGAGCCTCCCGCCGGGATGCCCAAAGGATCCAAAACCATTGGGAAGTGATGGATGCAGGATGACGGGAGGGGTTGGAAAGGGCCGGAATTGGGATCTGGTCCAGGCTCCGTGTCCCAGGGCTGGATCGATGGATGCCCTTTCTCCAAACAAATGGAAATTGCTCTGGAAAGAGGGAAAATTCCCTGGAGCAACCGCAGTGCTCCCAGTGTTTGGAGGGGTCCGCAGTGTCCACGTCACAACAACTGGGAAAAACTTTTTATCCTGGAAAACTCTGGATTTAGGTTTTTCCTGCCCATTCCCAGGAGAATCACAACACTGGGAAAAACTCATTATCCCGGAAAACTCATGTTTTTGCTTTTTCCTGCCTCCATCACCCATTCCCTGGAAAATGACAGCCAATGGGAGAATCTCATTATCTTGGAAAACTCTGGATTTAGGTTTTTCCTGCCCATTCCCTGAAAAATCACAGCCACCAGGAAAAACTCCTCATCCTGGAAAACTCCCGGTTTCACTTTTTCCCGCCCATTCCCTGGAGAATCACAACACTGGGAAAAACTTGTTATCCTGGAAAACTCCAGCTTTAGGTTTTTCCTTCCTCCCTCACCCATTTCCTGGAGAATCACAACACTAGGGAAATCTCATTATCCTGGAAAACTCTGGATTTAGGTTTTTTCCTGCCCATTCCCTGGAGCGTCCACATCCAGCTGAAATCCAACCTCTCATCCCGATCTTCCCAGACCACCAATCCCACCTTGCTCCAAGCCCCCAGTGCCAAATTCCCCCTTCCCAAAATCCAGAGGAGCTGATTCCCTTGCCCAATCCCAGATGGTTTGATCCCAAAATGAACCCCACATCCCAAAGGGATCCCCCACCACCCTTTTCCAGCATCCTAAAAATCTCGGGAAGGAGCAAATAAATATTTTACGGGAGAGTTGTGCAATTTTGGGAGGCACATCCCAGATTTCCGCTGCCTCTCCGGAGCCAGAGCGATGCCTTGGGAATAAAGAGCTCCATAAACTCTGTGGATGCTCCTGACCTTTTCTCCCTGAGCATGAAGAATTCACAGCATTCCCAATAAATTATCCTCTTGGAGATGGATGGCACCAGTCAGCCCTCTTGGAACTGCTGGCTGGAAATCTCTCCATCAGCAGCTCTGCTCTGTTTTTAGGGAATTCCTTCTCATCCATAAAACTCGAGTTGTCCCCAGAAGGGAAGTGGGGCTGGAAATCCCAGCACGACTTGGACTGCGTGGTGTTGGCTGGAAAATGTGGAATTTCTGGGAGCGAGAGGGAAAAAGTGGCATTCTGATGTCTCCTGAGCTAATTCCCAAATTTTGGAGGCTCTGGGCATTCCCAGCAGCACCGGAAGGCATGGGAAGGGTTTGGAATTCAGGTGTCCTTCCCCTGGCTGTGGTGCTCCACTTGGAGCCAGTGCTGCTGCAGGCAGTGACTTTATCAGTGTCATTGGTGACATTCCCACTTGGAGGTGACATTCCCACCTGGAGCCACCTCGGGAATGCCTGGAGCCACCTCAGGATCCAGCGCAACCCCGGAGATGCCAGCACTGGGAGCCAAGGAACAGCTCTGGGTCTTCCCAGCCTCATTCTGAGCTCGTTCACACGGATTCCACCTCCTGTCTCCTGCCAAGGCTTTTTCAGGAGCTCTCCAGGTGCAGATCCGTGTTCGCACCTGTTCCCGGGAATATCACACCTTCCGGAGGTGTTGGGATTGTTGGATGTTAATTAACACCTCTGCCTGTGGGATGTGATCCTGTTTATTCTGGGAAAAATCCCTTTTGTTCATCCCAGGAATGCTGAAATAGCTGCATTCCAGCGGCTGAGGGGTTTCCCAGTGGGAGGAACCTCCCTGGCTGTCCCTCATCCCTGGGGAATCCAGGGGAATTGCTGGAATTGTAGGTGCTGGTGTCACTGTGGGGCTTCTCCATGGGGTTTCACCTGTGGGAAGAGGCTCCGCAGCCTCAGAGCGCACAGATCCCGACAGGATCGCCCACCTGGGAGTTATGGATTCATCCCATGGGTTACGGATGCATCCCATGGGTTATGGATTCATCCCATGGGTTATGGATCCATCTCATGGGTTATGGATGTATCCCAAGGGGTTATCGATTCATCCCATGGGTTATGGATGTATCCCATGGGTTATGGATGCATTCCATGGGCTATGCATGCATCCCATAGATTACAGATACATCCTGTGGGTTATGGATCCATCCCAGGGGTTACGGATCCATCCCATGGGTTATGGATGCATCCCAGGGGTTATGGATCCATCCCATAGGTTATGGATCCATCCCAGGGGTTACGGATCCATCCCAGGGGTTACGGATCCATCCTACAGGCTACGGATCCATCCCATAGGTTATGGATCCATCCCAGGGGTTACAGATCCATCCCAGGGTTATTCCCCCCTCCATTCCTCACCAAAGTGCCACCATTGACTTTTCCACCTCTCTCCCCCTTTTCCCTCCCCCTTCCTGCCTGGAGCAGCTCAGATCCCTCAAACTCCAGGAGGTCCCTCTGCTCCCTGTGCAATAAACCATAGGAAGGAAGAGCCCCGAGTGACCCCAATCCAGCGCTCCGGAGCCACATTCCCATGATTTACAAGCGGAATAAATAGAACTCCGCAGCTCCAGCGGATCTGCCTCGGCTCTCCCGGATCCATCCATCACCTCCAGCACCCAGGAGCTGCCACTGGAGCTTTGGGAAGCTGTAAAAGTCCAGGAGCGAGGCAAGACAGGGGGCAAAAACGGGAAAAAAACTTAAAATCAGGAAGGAATTTGGCAAATCCTGAGACGCTCCATGAAAAACCCAACTTCCCAAACCCAGGAAGCTCCCTGGGAAAGGAGCAAGAGGGAAGGAGGGGTAAAAAACCCTGGAAGAAAGGGGGGATTTGTGGGGATAAAAATAAAAGCTGAAATATTTTTGCCCTTCCCGTTCCCGCTGAGGTTTCTCGGAGCATCGTTTGCTCCGGAGCATCGGCCGCTCCCGCATCCCTCCTCGCAGGGGGGATTATGCAAATCCAGCCCCAGCTCCTGGGAAAGTGGGTTAATCCAATATTACCGAGTGGAAAAGGGAAGGAAAAACCTGGCGGAGACGGCGGAGCCAGCAGAAAAAAATTCCTCCCTAAAAAAGGGGGGAGATAAAGCCAATTCCAAGGTGGAATTTGGGATTTGGGGCAGGTTTGGGGTTCTATTCCCTGCCTGAATCCCCTGTCAAGCATTTAGAGGTCCATCCATAAATAATGATAGGAAAATCCATCCTGGATTTCACGGAAATGTTCTCATGCACACATCACATTCCAAGGGCTGGATTTGTATCCATCTGGAGAGTTCCTTTCCTTATTTAAAAACCTGGGAATGGAGAAAGGGCAGCTCCTTGTTCAGGGAGCAGGGACAGGATGGGAAATCCAAGGAAAAAACATTCTCAGCTGCTCCATCCGATGCCATGCCCTTTCTTTGCCTCCTCCAGCAGTTTTCCCTGGAAAACTTCAGGTTTTCTTGGATAAAACCTTTTGTGGTTGGCAGCTTATCCCGAATTTTCCTGGAGAAAGTTCAGGATTGTTGAACCTGAGGTTGGATCAAGGCTCAGGAGCAATGATCCAGGGGCAGCTCCAGCCTCCAAATCCCCCTCTTCCCAAATAAAACCGGCCTCCAAATCCTTCCTTTCCCAAATAAAACCAGGCTCCAAATGCCCTCATTCTCAAATAAAACGGGGCTCCAAATCCCCCTTTCCCAAATAAAACTGGCCTCCAATCTCCCCAGAAAAACCCAGGAGTTTCCATCCTGACCAGCATTCCAAATTCCCAAAGATTTTGGGAACAGGGTAAGTTTTTCTTGAAAAGCTCTACATGAAGAGCCCCAAACTTCTCCCCAAATCCCTGATATCCCAAATTTTCCTGATTCCTCCCTTTTTTCCATCATTTCCCAAGCTCTTCGCAGAGTGGTGCTGACCTCAGCTCCCACCACCAAATCCCAATCCTGTTATCCCTAAATCCACCTGGCAACCACACCAAAGCACCTGGAAAAATCTTCCTGGAGCCCTCGGGATGATAAAACTGGCCTCCAAATCCTTCCTTTCCCAAATAAAACTGGCCTCCAAATCCTTCCTTTCCCAAATAAAACCAGCCTCCAAATTCCCTTCTCAAATAAAACCAGTCTCAAATTCCCCTGTTCCCAAATAAAACCAGTCTCCAAATCTTCTCATTCCCAAATAAAACCAGTCTCCAAATTCCCCCTTTCCCAAACAAAACCAACCTCCAAATTCCCTTTTCCAAAGCTGTCCCACAACCCTCCCCACTGCGTTTTCCAAGGCCGCCCCCACTGCCTCCCTCCTCCCTGGAATTGATATTCCCATCAGCCGGATCTCTGCCTGCTTTTCCTGCCTTATCCAGCCTTGACCTCCTGTTCCCGAGGCTGGGCTGGCTCCGCATTCCCATTCCTGAGGCGTCGGAACTCACCCGGTACCAGACAATCTCCCGCATTTTCCCGTCGGTTTTGAAGTTGCATTTCAGGGTCACGGCATCTCCCACCACCACCGGAGGCAGGGGCTCGATGCTGACGGTCAGATAGGCTGGAAAAGCAGGGAAAAAAAGCAGGAAAAGTGAGCTGAGCTCCAGGGAAGTTCAGAGCGGGGGTTAAAACAGTTTTCCAGGGATTTTATGGATTAATGGTGCTGTTGGATTCCAGGGAAAGCCCAGCCAAGTCCTGACCCCTCACAGGGATGGATTTGGGACACTCCCAATGATCCCAAAAAAAGTCCAAATTGAAGGAAATCCTTCCTGAATTTGGGAAAATCCCAGCAGCCACCATTCCCATGGCAAATTCCCATCCTTCCTACAGAGTTGCTGGTTTTCCCATCATCTGCTCCTCACTGGTTCTCTCCCCTGTGCTTCCATAAAACCTCCCAAATTCCTCATTCCCGATGGGAATGGGTCCAACAGCTTCCTCAGAGGAAGGGAATGCACCAGAGGATGCACAGAGGGTGCACAACCCCCACCCGGCGGTTTTCCAGCTTCTTCCCTATCGCCCCACAGTCGGATGCCGGATCCATCCTCGTTCCAGAGGGAAAATCGGAGCCTGGGCAGCTCCATCCATCCCTTTTTTCCCTCTTTCCCCTCGACTTGCTGGGAAATCAGGAGCAGGGAGCAGCCAGGGGCAGCAGGGCAGGGAATTGCATTCCTGGTTTATTTTCCTGCCTTTCCTGTGGCTGTTGGGAGATGATGGATTGACAGCCTGGAAAATCCCAGCTTTTCCTCAGCATCATTCCCTGTTTGACACCAGGACATCCCAAAAAAAACCCTCACCCTCCCCAAATTCCCATTTTTTTTACCTACTCCTTGCACGAGGTGGGAAAAGAGCCAAGAAAAAGTCGGGGAAACAGGAACAGGTTTGGAAACGGGGCTGGAAATCAGAGATTCCTTTGTGGAAGGTACCCTGGAAAGGGGGCAAGGTGAATTCCCAGGATTTTTTGTGCCTCCCAGGCAGTGATCCGAGGCTCAGCATTCCTTGTAAAACAACTTGGAGGTGTTTGTGCCATAAATCCCAGGCACAACCTGAGGGAGAACACGCTCCGGGAACACGTGCTGGCTGCGGCAGCAGGGCAGCGTGGCCTGGAATATTGAACACCGGGATAAAGCCGGAAAATCCCGTTTTGTGCTGCTTTTGGGGGGCT
Organism: Aleadryas rufinucha; assembly: GCA_013397815.1. Lineage (NCBI taxonomy): Eukaryota > Metazoa > Chordata > Aves > Passeriformes > Aleadryas > Aleadryas rufinucha. Next base: position 36,937 of record VZTH01004030.1, read on the forward strand.
GCAGGAACAGCTCTGCACAAGGAAATACGGGGAAAAAAGTGGATTTTTTGTGATTTTTTGGGAGTAGGGCTGAGGGTTAAATCCCTTTTCAGCCCTGAATGATGCTGGGAAAGATGAAATTTTACTGTTGCTTCCTGGAATCCTGGTTCTCCTTGCTAGGAGCCACCAAAATCCTGGCCAACATTCCCAGTCCGTCTGCAGCCGGTGCCTTTCCAGCCTCTCCAGCCTGTCCAGGGTTTATTTTTGTTCCTAAAGTGGGGATTAATTCTCTGCGACTGCCAAGGTTGCACGAGGGGCCCTTGGATTCGGGGCTTTGTGGATGGAAAAGGCAGGGATGGGGGAGGGAGGAGGAAAAGGAGGAGGAGGATGGATGGAAGAAGGGCAGCTGAGGTCTCTCCGGCTGCCCCAATTCCCCTTGCTCGGCTTTTGACATTTCCAAACGCCAGGATGAGCAACAGGCACGGAAAACCAGCGGGGAGATGAGCAAATCCTTGGCAGCGTGGCAGGAGCCGCCCCAAGGAAATCGGGATGTGTGCAGAAAAGCTCTGCCTGTCTATGGACCGGGATAGCAGCTCCCGCCTGCCCCCGGATCAGCGGGAGATTAAAGGGAGCCGGGGGAGGAACCAGCAAAGCCGGAGTGGAGATTGGATTTTCCTTCGTGCCCATGGGATGTGGAGATCCAGGAGTTCCCAAAGCAGCATTTCCAGATGTTTTCCATCCCCCTTCCCACTCTATTCGCTTCCAGACCCCGTGCACTGCCATGGGAACAGGAACCATCCCCATCCCAGTCCAGAGCAAAGATTGGCCAGAGCAAAGATAGACTGGATTTTCTGTCCTGTCCACGGGATCCAGGAGTTCCCAATGCAGCATTTCCAGAGGGTTTTCCATCCCTCTTCCCACTTTATTCCCTTCCAGACCTGTGCACTGCCATGGGAAAAGGAACCATCCCCATCCCAGTCCAGTCACAGCAAAGATTGGATTTTCCCTTGTAACCATGGGATGGGGAGATCCAGGAGTTCCCAGAGCAGCATTTCTGAGCGTTTTCCATCCCTCTTCCCACATTATTCCCTTCCAGACCCACGCACTTCCATGGGAAGCAGAACCATCCCCATCCCAGTCCATCCAAGGTGGTGTTTGGACCATTCTCTGATTTTTTGGCAGATTTTTAAAGTCAAAAAGCACCATGTTTGGGGTGGCCCCAGCCACTCCCACGCAGCAAATCCATCCATCCAAGCATTTTTCCAAGGAAATCCCCCTCCAAACCCATCCCTGACCTGCATCTTCTGGGTGGCCAAAAAAAAAAGCCAAAATGGGACTTTTTCCCCCCTCTGCTCCTTCCATGTGCTGGAAAACCACTCGGAGCTGGCAATGGGACCAGCTTCCACTTTTATTCCTGGGAATTCCGGCTTGGCTGGGCCTTAAATCTGGACTAAAAACACCAGAGTGGAACCACAGGTTGCTCCCAAGCTTTTCCCATGTGGAAAAGACAAAGCTCCAGAGCTCCAGGATTTATTGCTCCGGTGCCGTGGGATGAGGATCCCACGGAGAGCTGATGCCTGGAAGGGGAGGAAAGGGGAAAATCCAAATGCTCCAGGAGCTCAAATCCACAGCAAAACCACCCCAGAAGCTGTGGAAAAGAAGGAGGGAAGAGGGAGAGGGAAACAGATGCCGAGTCCCCACAGGAGCCAACCAAGGATGCATGGAGGGGAGGGGGAAAACTGGGAAAACAAAGCCAGGCGCTGGAAAATAAAGCAGGGATCCAGATGGAGCCGTCCAGACCCCGCTGTTTGGCTGCAGCTGACACGCGAATCCCATCCCTCATCCTCCTCTTCCCTTCGCTTCCCGACAGGGAACAACTGCGAGGTGTCAGCGCTGCTCCACAGCCTCCCTCAGCTCCCTTTTTTTTGGGATTTACTGCAGAGAACAAAGCGGCAGTGACAGGAATGGCTGGATGGGAAGAACTCTTCCAAAAGAGCTCCAAAGGAGGAGCCCGTCCCAATTTCCCGTCATCCCTCGTGTTATCAGCATCCCCCTTACCAGCATCCCCCATATCAGCATCCCCTTATCAGCCTTGCTCCACTCCCTTTTTTTTTGCAATTTACTGCGGAGAACAAAGCTGCAGTGACAGGAATGGCTGGATGGGAAGAACTCTTCCAAAAGAGCTCCAAAGGAGGAGCCCATCCCAAATTTCTGTCATCCCTCGAGTTATCAGCATCCCCCTTACCAGCATCCCCCATATCAGCATCCCCTTATCAGCCTCACTCCACTCCCTTTTTTTTGGGATTTACTGAGGGGAGCAAAGCTGCAGTGACAGGAATGGCTGGATGGGAAGAACTCTTCCAAAAGAGCTCCAAAGGAGGAGCCCATCCCAAATTTCCGTCATCCCTCACGTTATCAGCATCCCTTTATCAGCATCCCCTTATCAGCATCCTCTTCTCAGCCTCTCTCCACTTCCCCTTTGCTCTTTTCAATTCGAGATTTTCCAGAGAAAGCCAGGCCGGCCTCCCCCGGATCGGATTCAGCTCTCTGGAAATTCATCCCTCTGATTAGATCGCATCCCTGGGGAGGAGAGGATATTTTTGTTGGCAATCGCTGGGAATTCTGGCACCATCCAGTTTAAGGGGAATTTTAAAAAAAAAGGGAAAAGGGAAGGGGAGGAAGAGAGGGGGAAGGGAAGGGATAAAGGGAATGTCCTTTGAAATCGGGAGTGACGTGTTAATAAAGGAGAACATTGGAACGAGCTCGGTGCTTCCAATTACAAACGAGCTCCCAGGGATGAGGCAGGAATTGCTCCAGCCGTGGAAGTGCCGGATGCTGGATAAAAACCCCATTCCCAGCCCTTTCCAGCATTCCAGGGGTATTTCTGCCCACAAACACAGCCGGGCACTCCATGGGAATGTCCGGTGGCCGGAATCTCCCATAGGTTGAGGTTCCTGGGAGGAGGGGAGGGAGGGAATGGATGAGTGGGAATGTCCCAGGGAGAGGCCTGGAGGCCTTGGAGCGATGGAGTTTTCCAAGGAATTCCAGCACTGGAGAGAGCCCCCTCCACATCTTCCCCAGGCTCCTGATTCCTTCCAACCCACATCAAAATCCAAGATTTGATTATTGAGATCAACTGCTGCTCCCATTCCTGGATTCCTCATCTCCCACTGCTTCCCAAAAATCTGACTTCAAACCAATGGAATCCTGGAATGGTTTAGGTTGGAAGGGACCTTAAAGCTCATCCCATTCCACGGGCAGGGACTCCTCCCTCTAACCCAGGTTGCTCCAAGCCCTGTCCAACCTTGGACAAATCCCGGGATGGGGCAGCCCCAGCTGAGGATGGATTTTCCCTCTTTCCATGTCCCCAAAGTCCATCCCCATCCCCATCCTTTTAGGAATGGTCCTTGGAAGCGGCAACGGATCCGAGCGGAGCGGGAGCTTGGGATGCAGCTGGAGGAGGGGATTCTTGGGATCCAGCAGCTCCATCCCTCTCTGGAATGTCCCTGGCATCCTCAAGGAGCCGGTGACAGCATGAACACCTCATCATTTTAATTAGTCAGTGATTAACGGGGCTTATCCATAATTCCCTCCCATTCCTCCACCTCCCTTTTCCAAGTCAGGGCAGGGATGGGATAGGAAAACCAGGAGGGAATGGGAAAACAGACACCAGCACTCCCTTAATCAGTGGATATCCCACAGTTCCCAGGATTTAAGGAGAGCAGGGGACGTTTTGCCCCTTTAGGTGGGATCTAAAGGGGTACAAACCCCCCGGAAAAAGCCGGGAGTGCTCCTGCTACAAATTCCCGACTGGAGGGGCTGAAATATCTGTGGCAGTGGCGGATCCAGGGATGTCACCCCCCATTCTGCATGAACCGAACGCGCCCTGACTGGCAGCACTTTGCAACATCTTGTCCATGAAAAATTCAGCAGCTCCAGTTGTTCCCAGGAACGCAGCAAATTCCTTCCCGCTCCCTTCCTGGCTCTGGCCATGCCTTATTTATGACATTCCAGGACAATTTATGGTCGGAATGCGGTGCTGCCTCTCCTCGTTAACCCGGGAGAGCTTCAAGGACGAAGAATTCCTGGCTGGCCCCATCCGGGGCAGTCGGGTTTTGCTGAATCCAGAGCTTTTCCTCCTGGAAAGCTGCACTGGGATTTGATTTTTTATTTAAATGGGAATAAGCTTTTGACACGGGTTTAACACCAGCCAGGGAATGGGATGTGACAGCCGGAGCTGGCACCATGCTTCCAAGGAAAACGGGCCTTTGGGAAGGGGGAAAAATGGATTGGGGGAGGGTTGTGTTGAGTTTTCCGTGAATATTCAGCTTTGCTTCCCAAAAATCCACCAGCTGAGCACTAGCAGGGTTAAATATCCACGAACCCTCCATTGCCTTTCCAAAAATCATCCTGGCTTTTGGAAAAGGGGCATATTCCCTAAAATAAACCTAGGAAAGTTGGCGTTACCCCCAGGCGAGGAGGAGTCCAGGCTGGCAGGGAGCGAATGGCATTAATCCCAGGAAAATGGGATATTAACGGGCCAAGCAGACAATTAAGAGCCGGCAATTAAAATTCCTCTTCCCTCACAAACATCTCATTAGGAGCCACTTCCCTGCCTCATTTCCATAAGTGGGAGGGAACAATTCTGCAGCTGGATCTGGAATTATTCCTTAGTGGGGGGGTTTCTGGACCAAACCAGCTCCTAAATTTTAAAGGATCGGGAGAAAATGTATGGAATGAGCAGGGGGATGTCCAGCCCATGGTTTGGTCTGTTTTTCTCCAGTTAATTTTACCAGATTCCTTGGATGTATCCCGAGCCTCATTAGCTCTTCGTGATGGGAATCGATGGCTTGGATCGATCCTTTGGATCAATCCATGGATTGAGAGCGGCCCCTTTGGCCTCTTGGCCCCCTTTAAATGAAGATGAAGTGAGGAAACCGTTCCATGCTGGGGACAGCCTGGCCCCGGAGGCCGCTTCCGGTCGCATTCCATGCTCAAAACATGTCGGAATTATGGAACAATGGAATTTTATGGATCCATTCTGCCCGGAGAAGCCAAGGCTGCTCCATCCCTGGAAGTGTCCAAGGCCTGGTTGGGCTTGGAGCAGCCTGGGATAGGGGAAGGTGTCCCTTCCCATGGTAGGGAATGGGATGGGATTTAAGGTCCCTCCAATCCAACCCATTCCATGATTCCCTACTTTTATAAAGTACAGCGCAAACCCCAAACCCAGCTCCCAAGGATTTCAACACCCAAATCCCGCTGGGACAGAATTTTTAACGACTGTCCAGCTTCCCTTTCTTCCTTAAATCCCAGATTCGTCCTACGCAAAACATCCCAAAGAAAAGATATTCCAAAATATCCCAGTCCAAAGAAAAAGGATTAACGCCTGATTTGCTCCGTGCCGTGATTCCCAATGACCTTGCATCCATGGGTAGCACCTCCAACACCACCTGAGGGTTTTCCAAGGATTGCTGCTGATGGATCTTCAGGAAAAATCCATTTTTGGACCTGTTTTTCCTCATTAGGAGCTCCAGAGTCCCTTTTATCTTCTGGAGGGGTGGGATTGGCTCTTATCAGCTCTGAGATCCTGGCCCGGCCAGGGCAGCGGCTCCAGAGGCGGCAGAGAAATGAAGAATGAGATCTAAACGGATCCTGCTGGGCTAGAAATATTCCCAGCATTCCGGCTCTGTGGGATTTTCATCCCCATTGGCACAACCTCGGCACAATAAACGATTTCAGTGGGAAAGGGAGAGTTTGGGCACCTTGGGGCTGGAAAAGCCACAGGGAATTTGGGATTTGGGAGCCTCTCAGTGCTGCCGTGTCCTCCCATCTCTCCAGCTCCCATCCCCAGCCTCTTTCCATCTCCTTCTTCCCACATTTCCACCTTTCCCTGTCCGGTTTCCTTCCCACAGTGACTCAAGTCCAGCTTTCTCCATCCCCAACAAATCCCAGGAAAACCCCAGTGCTTTCCACCTTTGCCGCGCGCCTCCTGCCAAACAAATCTAGATGGTATTGAGCCGTTGGAATCAGCTCCGTGGCCTGGGTACGGACTGGAATAAATCCTCGAACGTCTTCATCTGGCTTTTTCCAAGCTTCTCAGAGCCGTTCCGGCTCATTGGAGCACAGGATAAGGGAGCCCATTCCCGGCTTGGCTCCAATTCGCGGCATCAATTTCGCGCTTGTTCGACATCTCCTGCACAAATCCACAGGGAATGGGGCATTCCAGGAAAAAGATGGATGTTCGGAGGGAAAACCGTGATGGTTTTCCCTGGATGGAGCCCAGGCCCTGCTACAAACCCTCGGAATGGCCTTAGAATCATCATTTGGATGTTCAGGGGGTCCCTCATCCTAAAAATCTGGGGATTTCCCGGATACTCAGAGATGTAATTCCGTGGTGGATCCAAGCACCATATCCCATCCATCCCAAGATCCAAATCCAGTGGATACAAAACCAGGGATGCTGGAAAAGTGATGGTTTGAGGATAAATGCCAGAAAAACAGGGTTGGAGGGAAGCAACAGCCACTGGAAAACCGGGATCAGTTGGGTCTAGGATGTATCTCCCTGGGATAGATGGAACAAAACCAGGGATACTGGAAAAGTGAGGATTTGGGGGTGAACACAAGAAAAACAGGGTTGGAGGGAAGCAACAGCCACCAGAAAACCAGGATCAGTCAGATTTGGGAACTATCTCCTTGGGATGGATGGGAATTATCTTCCATTTGGGAAAAAATTCCAACCCCCCCAAAGCTGAACCTCCCCGGAAGAGAATCCCTCTCCATGAAAACACACAAAGAAGGATCCAAGACCCTTCCAAGACTTGGGAAACCTCTCTCAGTCCCAAAACTCCTTAAATCAACTCTGTCAAGGCGCAGCCGGCATGGAAAAGATGGATTTTCCCACCCCACGCCGCTTATCCACAGGAATGTGGTGGCTGCATTGATATTCCCGGTGATTTATTGGATTTTATCGGCTGCCACCACCCTCTCCCCCGCACAGCCTGGGAATGCAGGGCCGTAAATTACACGTGGAGTATTTATCTCCGGATGGGAAGGATGCTTAGGAGCATTTACCAGAGCACTGGGAAGTTTTATTTATAATATTCCCCCCCTTTCCTCTTCCAATGTTTCCATAAAATCCCTCCACCTCCCAGTGGTGCTGGAGGAGGGAATATTTTATCTCCACATCTTCATCCCACTGATATTCCCATAAAATATAATGTTGGACATCCCACTGGAGCTCCCACAGCTGCTCCAAGCAGTGGTGTGGGATGGGTCATTGGGTTCGAATTTTGGGAAGAGCCTGTGATGGGTCGTTGGGATTTTGGTAAGAGCTCATGATAGGTCATTGGGATTTTGGAAAGAGCTCCTGGTGGGTCAATGGGTTGGGATTTTGGGAAGAGCTCGGGATAGGTCATTGGGATTTTGAAAAGAGCTCAGAATGGGTCGTTGGGATTTTGGGAAGAGCTCAGAACAGGTCATTGCATTTGGATTTTGGGAAGAGCTCCTGGTGGGTCAGGTTGGGATTTTGGGAAGAGCTGGGGATGGGTCGTTGGGTTGGGATTTTGGGAAGGGCCTATGATGGGTCAGTGGGTTTGGATTTTGGGAAGAGCTCCTGGTGGGTCGCTCGGTTGGGATTTTGGGAAGAGCCAGTTTGTCCTCATTCCACTGTCATTTCTCTTGTTCCTTTAACCCCTTTCCCATGTTATTTAAGGATTTTTCCAGATTTTCCATTTTGTTTGGATCACTTTGGGCACTTTCAGAGTCCAAAACGATGCCTCATCCTGGGAAAGGTGGGAAGGTCAATCCAGCAGGGCCAAATTCCCTCAAAATCCTGGCACCATCCCTAATTTGGAGTGATGGCTCTGCCGGCACCTCATGGCCCCTTCCCAGATGTTGGAGCAGCTGTGGGAACCAAAAGAGAGCCGAAAATTCCTCAGGGTCAGGTTGGGTCTGACACGCCTCGTTTGATAAATGGAGATCATGCCCCTCATTTGCATCTATGCAAATATGTAAATCAGGGCTGATTCCCTGCAGCACCAGCTGCCAACCAACCCCCCCAGCTAATTAAGGCAGAATCCCCCAAATTGCTCACTCTCCAATTTTATTCCCATTCCATGGGGCGAAGCCAACAGATTTTGGCCAAATGAGGCCCAGCAGGTGGGAGGTGCCACCTCTCATCCCAAATTTTCCCTTTTCCAAATAAACAAACCCCATTCCTGCAGGATTTTGTGCTATCCTGTGGGTTTCCTCCACCTCATCTGGATTTTCCTCAGTTTTCCACCTGGAAGTGCTGCCACCTCCCTGTCTGGGCTGCAGGGCAGGAATTCCCTCCTGCTGATAAATCCCAGGAGGGATTTCCTTCCTCCTTTTTCCAGCAGATCCCAATGAACCTCAAGAACTGTAAAAAAAATCCCAATTTTTCCTTCTTTTCCCCCGTTCTCTCTTTTCCAGCTCCCCCTAGCTGCCCCATGGATCACTCTCCAGTCCATTTCCATGGATTCTCATCTCTCTCCAGCAAATCCCAAATTCACCAGATGAGGAATTTTCCTACAATCCCAATTTTGCCGAGCAGGAGCGACCACCAACCACCAAATTCAATGGAATGCCTCCGGAATGGCTCAACATTCCCTAAAATCCTTGCAGCAGAGCCATGGTGACTCCTCAACACCTGGATTAACTTGGATTAACACTCTGGGCCAGAATGTCCAGGTGTCCTGTGGGCTTAGCAGCCCCCCCCCCCCAGGGCTAAAAATTCCCCCCTGCTCCTCTTTTCCCTGATTTTTAATCAAGCAGCTCCACGGGAAGCACAGCAGCATCTGAGCTCCGTGTGCAGATGTGGCTTTAATCCCGAATTAAGTGCAGAGGGAGAAGGAGAGGCTGTGTCCTAATCCTGCACTGAAAAAGATTGGAAACAGGATTTTTCCCCACACCAGCAAATTCCCAGCTTTCCTTTTCCAGTGGCTCAGCTCTGCATCCTGACAGGGAAGAGATTCCCCACCAGCCAGATCCTCCTGGAGACTTTCCCAGGAAGCTGCACCCTCTGGATGCTGCCCCTGGGCACAGGGGTTATGGAAAACCTCACCTGGGATAAAAGATTTTATCCCCAGCCAGAGGCGCTGAGCAAAATCCATCCAGGGAATGCAATTCTGGAGTAAAAAAGGGAATTATTGTACCTGGTGTTCCTTGTTAGAGTCCCAAACCGGAGCTGAGGGATTGGAAAATTGGGAAAAAAATTCCAAGCCCCTGGCAGAGCTCAGTCCATAGCTTGGGAGGGTTTTCTTGCTGTTCCACCTTTGTCAGGATGAGGATTATGGCACCAGCAGCCAATTCTGGGAAGCCACAGCTCAGGACATTAATCCCAGCTGGAGTTAATCCCAGCAGGAATAATTAACAGAGCAGGAAGCAGCCGAGAGCTGCTCCCTATCCCTGGAAGTGTCCAAAGTCAGGCTGGAATAACAACCTATGGAAAATGTCCCTGTCCATGGCGGGGGTGGAATGGGGAGAGCCTTAATGTCCATCCCAACCCAAACCATTCCATGATTCCAGGTCTTTCCATGCCTTGGTTTCCCCACGTGGGAAGGGGAAAGCGAGGCCTTTTCCAGCTCATCCAAGATCCAGGAAAATCCCATCCCGGAGTAACAGCAAGGGGTTTTTGGAGATCCCAAAAAATCTCATTCTGGAATAACAATCCCATCCTAGAATAACAGCAAGGGGATATTGGAGATCCCAAAAAATCCCATCCTGGAGTAACAGCAAGGGGATATTGAAGATCCCAAAAAATCCTGGAGTAACAGCAAGGGGTTTTGGGAGATCCCAAAAAATCCTGGAGTAACAGCAAGGAGTTATCAGAGGTGCTCCCGCTCCTAAAAATAACCCCAGGAAGGAATTTTCCCACCTGAGACTTCCCAATCCTCCCTAAAACTCCTCTTTTTCCAGCTTTAGCAGGAGATCGACAGGCTTGGGATGGGAAGAAGATCATAAATCATAAATTCCATTAAGGAAAGTCGGAGGATTTCAGTTTGGAAGCTCCCACTGGGTTTCTCACCAATTCCAAGCAGGTTTTCCCAAGCCCAGGTGGCCCTGGAAAAGGGGGTGACCCTTACCCGGCTGATGAATTCCCAGATTTATTTCTCCACTTGCAGGAAATCCAATTATCCCAGATTTTTGATTGGTGACAAATGAGGAGCCATCGATCCCCCCTCCCTCCCAGCTGTCGGCTCTGGGCGATCTCCGCTCCCTCCATTGATTCCTGCACGGAGGAGCCAGGAAGGGATCACAGTTATTGATATTTTGAGATTTTTCCTTCTGAACTCCTTCTCCAAAGGCACAACCTCAGGCAGAGGAAGAGGAAAAACAAACCCAGTCCAGGCAGGAATCCCAGGAGCTCCAAAATCCACTTTGTTTCTGGAATTCCAGGTGTGATGCGCGGCTTTTTCCTGAAAAAATGACCTTGGGGGGAGCCTGGGGCAGCTGGATCGGCCCCAGAGCTTCCCTGCTCCACTGGAAAACCCTCGGTGTTCCCGTGGGGAATGTTCCGGAGGCTTCAAGAGAGGGAGGGAGGGAGGGAGGGAGGGAAGGAAGGAAGGAAGGAAGGAAGGAAGGAAGGAAGGAAGGAAGGAAGGAAGGAAGGAAGGGAAAAAGAGAGGAGGAAAGAGAAAGAGAGAAGAGAAAGACATAGAAGAGAAAGAGAGAGAGAAAAAGGAAGAGAAAGAAA
>VZTH01004034.1:0-34005 GCA_013397815.1 Aleadryas rufinucha
AAAAGGAAAAGGAAAAGGAAAATTCCTTGATCAGGAATGTTACCAGATCTTAAAGCAAAAATCTTTGATTGCAGAACGCCTCTTTTTTGCATAAATGTTATTCCCATGCATCCATTAGGATCCTACACCAGCTCAGCTTCAGAAAAGTTCATTTCACAGTTTGAGTTATTGGGACATTTGATATATTCAGTCTCTTATGACTTAAATATTGTTTTGGGAATCCAGCAGCCCAGTGGAATCCCACAACGGCTCTTCACAAATTAAATTTCCCCAGGACAGCCACAGCCAAAGGTAACTGGGAGGGAAGAGCTGCTGTTGGGATTCTCCAGCTGGGGGACTGGGGTTTGGCTGTTTAATACAGAAAATTATCAACCCAATCATAAGTTTATAGCTCTGCTGGCAGCTGGGTGGTGTCTGACATGGATCTGTCTTCTCACAGACATCGCTGGTGCCTGAGATGTTCAGGAATGTCCATATCCTTAAGGCAGATAGAGTAAGGAATGAGGCTGCCAGGAATTTGTGTCTTTCCAAGTCTTGCCCAAGCTGAAGTCACAGACAAAAGTATCTGGTAGGAGAAGGATTGATCATCCAGCAAAAGTCAAGCAGAGAGAAAGCTGACTCTGGAATAAAGGGCTAGAAACTTGGAATATGACTTCCCACAATTCTGGACTCCAACATTTCCATGAGGAGTGTTGGGATCTATACCAAAATCACTGAAGCTGATTAAAAAATCGGTGGGGGATTCATCCAGCATTAGAGTGAGCCAAGAATCTCAAACCCTTGTCACTGGGAAAACAAGGGATGGACACATACAATCTTAATTCTTAGTGTGTTTATTTTTATTAATGCCATTCTTTTGTTGGGAAGAAGGACAGGTAAAGAGAAATGGGGGGAAAAAAGAGAGAGGGATCTTGTGTGGCTTTGCAGGGGAATTTTTCTGTGCAAAGGGATCATCCTGCCAGCAGAAGGAGCTCCAGCTAAAATCCTGGCTCTGCTCATTTGGTCCTGATGGAGTTTATGGACCTCAGGAAAGAGCAAAGGGAAAAGGTGAAACAGCCGCCTTCAGGAGGAGAGAAAAGCGGGATGAAGCTCCAGGCAGAGGAAGGACCAAAAAGTGATGCGGTCACAGACGATCCAGTTGGAACACCCTTGTCTTCAGGAACCACGACCTTCTGGACTCTGTTTTCCTTTTCCAAAGTAGAGGCTGGTAGGATTTCAGCAGGATGTTGTCACTCCAGGTGGGTCCTGCCAACAGCTGACCGGTGGGATTGGCACTCGAGAAAGGAACAAGACCCATATTCCTGTTTTCCATTGGCTTTGGAGATGCAAAGTGGCACAAAGGCAGCGTTGCCCTTTTCGGAGCGAGGAATTCCCTGAAGCATCTCTGCTGGCTTTAACATTTGATATTAAACAATGGAAGAAAGATTAAAAGAGAAGAATTTTTTTAAAAAAATAAGGATAAAGCTCAGGGGAAATGATCCAGTTAGTATAAATTAATGCAATTATTATTATTCCAGGGAAGTTCTTAGGTTTATGGAGAGAAAATAAAACCATGGGACACCAAGCCAAGAACCAAAGTGCCTCCAGCAAGTCTTTACAGTTATCCAGCATTTCTGCTTGAACAAAACCAAGTAATGAGATATAGGAAATACAAAATATCCTCCAACAAAGAACCAGGAATGCCTGCACTGCTAAATTCCACAAATAAAATGCACTCCTTAGTTTAAAGCTGATAAAGCTGCTCTTCTGCCACAAGCTGTTCCACAGGCTGCATTTCCCTGCAGAAAGTTATCCACAAGGAATTAGCTCCCTTATCCTTTGTTTATATGGACTGATGATAGTGCAAAGGCACTAAAGAACATTTTTGATAGGAGATTGTTACTCCTGAGTCACAGAGAAACTGCAAAAATCTTCCCCTCGAAGACAAGAAAAGTCCATAAATTGCACAGCATTTTTTCTGCAAGTTCATGCTAATTTACTCTTGCAACATTCATGAGCCACAAGATGCTCTGGACTGTCTTTAGAGATATATTTTCTTTAAGAACTAAATAAATTCTAAAGGCAGGAGGGATATTCCTCATTAGCTTCCTGATTTATAATGCCAAAATCCTTTTCTCCCTTATCAAATCAATGCGCAAGAAAAATGAACAACAAGATAAACACGAAAAGGAGCAGCAGTGTTTTGCTGATTTAAATATCTCTCATTTTTAAAAAATATATATCTGACGTATATATATGAATATATTATATAAATGCAGATACAAACAGGGAAAATATCTATCTTTCCTTGTGCAGGAAAAAGAAGCAGTTGGGAGAAGCAACTCTTGCTGCTCTTCCCCTCTCGGCAACACTTCTGAGGTTAAAGGAATAAAAATCCATCAATTTGTACAGGCTGACCTTGTAGTGTTGGGTTTTAGCTGAATTCAGATGTGCAGGATTAACCCAGCAGAGTTTACATGACAGTGATTTAAGAGCTGCCTTACAGGACCTTCCAGCGAGTTCCATTAATCGGAACCTTTAATCGGGCCCTGGGATGAGGAAAAAAGTTGCTCAGCAGACGTGCAACGTATGATAAACAGATGTCCCCATGCATCAGATAAATCCAAATGCAGCCAGGGATCACTAATCAAGGACATGGTTTGGGGCAGGGAGCAGTTCCTCAGCCACGGTTCTGCTGAGATGGAGATGGGATGGAGATCTCCAAGTTGGATGGGATTTCTCACCTCCCAGTGCACGTTCAGGGATCACCCGAGAGCACCAGTTCGGGAATGGACTCCCAGGTGCTGGGAGGAAAGACCACGTGGATGGTTGGACCCCCAAAAAAGGGCAGGATTGATCAGCAGAGACCTGGAGGGGTTTTAATGGGAGTCACACCAAGCAGGGAATAACCTGGTGGTCACCTTAGTGGAGTAGGAGAGGACGTGGCTCTGTCCCCAGGGTGGGACTCGTCGGTGAATTTTGCACTGAAAGTTCTCCAGCAAAACACGTTGAGCCCTTGGAGCAGAAACTTCGTTCCAATTCTGGATCTGCCATTTCAGATTGGTTTTTATTTTTAATATTGGCTTCTCTCACTCAGTATCTCATTTCCTCTGCAGTCAAATTTAAACCCCCATTTTTTACTTTCTTTTTGTCTACCAATTTTCTCTCCCCATTATCTTCTTCTAATGCAACTCCTTTTTCTTACACCCTTCACACTCCAGCCAGGTCACCTCATTTACCATTGAAAGGTACCAAGAAACATCTCCTCACTCTTGGGTCTCATGCCTGAGTCCTGGATCTCTTGGAAAATCCCACCCAAACTCCCATGACCCCGGCTGGAGCACACCCAGCCCAAACCAGTATCTCCAGGGAAGTCAGCTGTCAAATCCTAGCAGATCTCCCAGGCAAAACACAATTTTTCAGCTCCTTATCGCCCTGTTGTGCTGGGGCAGCTCTCGGCAGGGACAGGAAAAGGGCAAACAGCCTCTGGAGAGCCAACGCCTGCCAAATTCCCCATCATTTCCACAGCGCGGCCGTGCCAGGATTTCACGCAGGAAAGCCAGCCACGGTTTTCGGACGTGAGTTTGAAGACCCATTTCCTGAGTTATTAGGATTGAAATTCCACAAAGAATAATAGGAATATGAAATCAGGCTGGGGAAAGGGATGTGTGTATGGAAGGATGTCACCCAAGGAGGTAAAATTTCCACCAGTTTCTGAATAACAAGATGGAAGATCTTAGAGCAGGAGTTGTTGTCAACTGAATAATGGCATGGCTGCCCCATCCAACTGGATTGCACCAAATCCAACTGGTTTTAGCTTTAAAACTCCATGGAAATCTCTCTTGACTGCCACAAACCTCTCTCACCCCGAGCAGGATCTTTATGGCAAGAGTTTAGACGTGGGAGCCAACTTGCAGCTCGGAGTTTGGCCCATTTCTTTGGAGGACATGCCAGGAGTAGCCTGTGATGTTGTTTGGTCTCTGGAGGCAGCCCAAATGAGAGCAGAACAAAGCTTTGATGCAAATGAAAACCTACCAGTGAGTACAGCTAAATAAAGAAAAAAATGATTCTTTGTTATGGAAACCAGCGGAGGAAATCTTGAATTAGTCAGTGCATCGTGACCTCTCTCTGCCCTCCTGAAAAATGTGCATTTTCTTAAAGCCTTTGGACTTTCCACTGCCAAAAAGGAGAAACTGTGTGACATTTCCAGCCACCTGGTGCAAAGCCCAAACTTTATTTAGCAGGGGGAAAAAAAAAAATCATCTTTACTGTACGATAAATGTTTTTAAAAAATGAGTAAAAAGCACGATTTGTGCAAAGCTGAATAATTTTGAGTGGCTACGTCCAATCATGGCACAGACAGGAAAAGCTTGAGTTGATCTTGTGAATGAAGCATGTGGTAATTGTTTCCGTACATCCTCGTTAAGATGAAAAGCTACACAAATAAACAACAACAAAAGCTGCTCTGCGCCAATCAGGGGCTGGTTCCAAAAGAAGAATTTTTAAAAAAAAAAAAATCAAAAAACCAAAGGGAAAAAATCTGGCTCGGAATAGTTCTTCCCATGCTTCCTACCAGGAGGAGTGGTGGATTGGTGGGGGCTACGGGAGGTGGCCCTTCACGTTTTGCCTTTTCCCCGGGTCACATTTGGGCAGCGCCGCTCTGGCACGAGGCTCGGCTGGGAATGAGTCAGAGGAAGGTGAGGAAGGACATGGAGAGAACCAGAAGTTACGGGGAAACACGACAATTAACACCGGAGAAACTGCCCTTGAGGGACCCAACGGAGTCACAACAGAGAGGAGCCCTCTCCAGACGGGTGAATAATGACGTTGCCACCCACCGGGTTTTACCGCCACGGTGACGGGGCTCACCAGAAAGGTCCCTTTGAAGTTTTGAAAGGGATCAGGGCGAAGGTGACCTCCATGCAAGCTCCAGGATCCTTTCCTGCAGCAGCTCCCTGCCACAGCTGTGTCCCCGGGATGGGGACCTCTCTAATTCGGAGCTGGAGACGATCCCCAGCTGACATCCGCAGTGAGGCTGCGCTGGCTGAGGGCTGCACAAAGAGCTGTGTATTCCCCATAATTGTCCTCCTTATCAGTGTGGGTGAGTGTGCAGTAGTCTAAATCACACAGTCATGACGCTCCGCATGGCTGAGCAGGAAGAGCCCACTTGGCCTGGGCTAGATTAGTCTAATCCCACCTCCCTTGTTCTGTCATAATACCCCTCCATCCCTTCACTCCCTATAAAAATATCCAGCTGTTGATTAAAATTAGTGAACTGTTGGCTTTCGGAGTCGAGTTGGCAGCTTATTCTCTCTATTTCCTAGATATCTCTGGATGAATTCCCCATTTACTCGGCGGCCTGATCCTGTGAACTGCCAAGCTCTCCCAAGCGGGCGGGATCAAGCCTTGGCTCTCCGGAGGCGCGGATAAATCAGGGCTGAACGGCTTCCTCCCGTTCCTCCCCACCAACCTGCTCCCGGTATTGACATCTTCCCCCCACGGGTGTCAGGCTGCCTTTGGAAAGAGAAAAACAAACCCTGGCCCGTCAGCTGGGTGCTCTCAAGAGCTCCACTCCTTTGAAAAGGGGACTAAAATAAAAGCCTGGCTTAACGCCCCACCCCGCTCCAGGATGTGACAGGAGGCTGGAGGAAGCCACCAGGCTCTCCTCAGCTCTACGTCTTGTCCAGCAATCCCAAGCTGGCTGCAGAACACCAGGATTTTGAGGAAAGTGCTGTGAAATGCGAAATATTTCCATGTCTCAGCCTGGATTCATCTCACAGAGCCTTTGCTGTGGCAGCAAGAGCTTGTAAAGAAAAAAATGGGGGGGAGAACAGCCCATGCAGAAAGAAAACAGATAAAGTCGTGGGGGCAGTTGGAGGAATGTTTTTGGAGTGGAGGATTCATTTTTTTTATTGGTTTTCTTCCTGCAGATTCTTTCTGGAGGGCTTGGAGAAGGGCTGGGGATCCTCAGCTGGTGCGTGTTGCTGCTGGACTTATTTTCCACCAGCAAAGGGTCTGCCTCCAGCTCTGTGGAGTCCTGGGAAGCCAGTGGGACATTCTGGCTGTTCCTAGAAGGACAGGGTGGCTCAGGACACCACCAGCTGCAGAGCTGGACCCAAAAGTAGCAGCAACCTTATATTTACAGCCATGACTGCCTCAAATCCAGGGTGCAGCAGGAAAATAACCAACCTCAGTGACTCCATCCCGTCTGGAATGGGATCACTGGGGTCTGACAAAGGGAAAGCAAAGAGGTGTCACCTCACAGTGGCCCATAATCAATAGATGGCCATTGAAACCCCTGTGTTTGTCCCCACAGCTGGGACCTCACCCAATCCAAACACAGACTGATTGTTCCAGGAAAGCGTTGTTGGAATTTAATACAACTTTTCCAACTCTTTCTATTAAAAAGAACCTTGCGGCTCTGGTTTGTCAGCAGCAGTGTACGAGGAACAGTTTTGAGGAGATCCTTCCCTGCAGAGCTGGAATTCCAACAGGAATACAAGGAGGATCAAGCAGCATTTCACAGCTCAGCCTGGGGGTCGGAGGTCCTGTCATTCAGCTACAATATCTTTATTATAATTTTCAAAAGGAAGCACAGATTCTGCCATGCAGGAATAAAATTGGTCTTCAAGACGTTTTGATGATTTATTTTTGATATCATGCTCACTGTAATATGTTAAAAGCACAGAATCATAGAATTATGGGATTGTTTAGGTTGGAAAAGACCTCTGAGATAGCCCAGAGAGGGTTTGTATGCACACATCAATCTCCTGGAGCACCATGGAGAAAGATGGGGTAGGAATAATTTGCAAAATGTTTTCTTAAAGATGTTTTTCCCCAACTTTCCATTTGCTTCATTCACTTCAGTCAATTTTCTGAGTGAACATGAGGATGTGGGATCTCCTGGGATGGCAGCAGACAAGGCATGAGCTAAGGGGAGCCAAGGGAAAAGACCCAGCAGTGTGGATGGACATGGCAGGGCACATCCTGGAGAAATCATTCCAGGAGAACTGGAGCCTTTCGGAAATGCCTGGCTGAAGAAGCCTAAAAACCAGGATTCCTCTGGATGCTGAGAGCCTCATTCCCACCGCACAGGACTGCAGGAGCTCCCTCCTGGCACAGGGGGGACACAACATCAAAACATTCCAGGATTTGTCAGGATTCCAGGACTCTGCTCTTTGCCCGCTTATCCCTTCGGTCCCTGGAGCAATCTGGTTCTGGTGTGTCATTAACTTATCAGCTCAGCCTCAATTTATCTGCATTCACCAAGATCTGAAGTTGAGATGTTTATTCCCACCACCCCGTGGGCGGAGGGAGATCCGCTGTGAAGATTTTCCAGCAATTTTCTTTGTGCTCCTTTTGGACAAAAGCTTTGGATGCAGCTGCACAACTGTCATCGTGTCTCTGGGCAGGAGAGGAGGGACAGCTGAGGGCCTGAGTCCCAGCAGGAATCACATTCAAGCCCTCAAACAATCTGATGGGCACTGGAATAGTCATCTTTTCCAAAGGTCCCGGGGAATTTGGTGCCAACAAACTTTAGCCTCTGGCATGGAAACTGAACAGGCTTAGAAAAGTGAACGTGCTGAGAAAGTTGAACATGTTCCTACCTCACACCCTTTGGAACCTGCCAAGGGCCATCTCTAATAACTGGATTGATGCTCTGCAGGATTTTCAGTCTCCTAAAAGGAGAGAGGCACAAGAAAAAATGTGGTTTCCAGGACTGAGAGAGGACATCTCAAACGATGGAAGTGGTTTCCCAAAGAAAGAGAGTCAAGGAGTTGTGCTCCTCAATATGGACACCAGTAAAAATAAAAATTCCCAGGGAAGGGAATGAGAAGCGATGCCTTGGGTAGTGCTGATTGTCATGAGATGACTGAGATGAAAATGAAACTTTAAAACCCTTGGAAGTGTCGTTTTCCTTTGTGCTTCCCACTCAACTCAGCACGTACATCCCTAAACTTTCCCAGATTTGATGAATTCCACCAAAATTTCTGCTTGCCTCCAGCAAGGGCAGCATGACCTGCAACATTCCTGGCAAAAAACCAGCAAGAGGAACACAGCAGGGATTTGCAGAGTAAATGCAATTCTCTGCCTGTGAATCCCGTGGCCAGCTCAAAATCCATGAACACAACCCCTGGAAGAAAGGGACACCATGGATGGCATTTGGAGAGCAGAGGAGCAGAGCTTTGCAGTACAATTCTGAGCTCAGGGTGGATTGGAAACGCTGCCACTGAGCAGGAATGCACAAAGGAGCTGCAGGATTTTGCTTGGTGGACATAAGGGTGTGCAATGCCCACGGCTTTTCCTCCTGGAGTTTCTTTGTTCCTCCACTTTGGATTCAAATTGCTGAGTGTGGCAATCACGTTGGCATAAATTGTCACATTTGCCACAAAATTTCCCTTTGCGATCACCAGTGAGGAGAACACAGGGAATTTTGGGAGGTTTTTTGCCAAAATAATGTGGATATTCAGCCTGAGTTCGACGACCCTGTGCAAGAGAGTGTCTAGAGCAGATTTAAGCAGAGAGGGGACAATCTAAACAGCTTTTATTTTATTACCCTGATATGTTTAACTTTTTTCCACCCTTTTTTAGAGACTGGAGCTGCAGGATTTGCCCTTTGCAGCTGTATGAACTGTATGTTAAGAGTAACAGAGCTGTCTCAAATCCCTTTGTATTCCAGGGACATTTTTCCAAGGCATTTTGTCTTCGTAACAATACCCAGAGCTCCCTAAATTTTGGGAAGGTCATTTGTTTCCTAGCAGAGAGATTCCCTTATCCAGAGCTTACTAGAGCCCAAACAACAATTTATAAACTCTAAGCTCCTTTCTCCTTCAAGATGAAGTGCTTTAGTGTTGAAGCCAAACTAAATCTTTAAATGGTATAAGAGGCATTTGGATTTTTTTTCCCTGCCCAGCTGACAGTAGGTTTACAGTTTATAATCTGGCCTTTGTAAAGGCATTTGTCAGCCTGGATATTTCATTTTAAAACGCGACCACCCATGAGGACGCACAGACAGGAAGCGTTTGTTCACTTGCACCAACAGCCCATTTGAAGGTTGGCTGCAAAATAACAGAATTTAGTCACAAAGGCAAACTTTTTTCTTTTCTTTCTTTTTCTTTTTTTTTTTTTTGGTGCATTATCTCCCTCACATCTCGTTTTAAAAAGCGGCCTTTGTTTACGGGAAGCGAGTCCTCCGCTCTAAATTTGGAAATTCGACGTATTCCCCTAATCCCCGCGTCCTCGCAGGGATGCTGGCTGTGCATCTTTGGCCTCCCAAAAGACAGAGCTGCTTTTATCTTCTCTCCCAGGGTCCCCAGTTTAACTGGCCCACCAGAGGAAGGGGACTCTTAGCACTCCAGGGCCAGAGGGGAAAAGCTCAGCCCAAGTGAACGATTTCCACTGAACGAGACCCGTTGGAAGCGCTGCAGAATCGTACCCATCTTATTTTTTCGGGTGTGTTTCCACCTTTAGCGCAGTCTTGGTCCTGCCAGCTGTTGGTTGCTTTTGCAATTGAGTAGAAACCTGTCCAAGCCAAAAGAGAGAGGCAAGGAATGGGATTTCGAGTTAAAAACGAGTGGCCTCCACTTCTTAAAGAGACGAGTTCGTGTCTCCACGCCTGGGGATGAGGGGGAGAAAGCAAGGCCAGAGCAGAGGGGCTCTTCCAGACCGTGCCACACTGAATATTGCATTCTTTCCCCCAGTATCAAGAGTAACACTCACTTTTTATCTCTATTGCTCAAAGGTTTAAAGGGAGGAAATAGTTCCAGCAAGTGATAAAGCTTTCAGGTTTTTTTTTAATTTAACTCGGTTGCAAAATACAGCAATAAATAATGATTACCTCAAACACCCATGGCCTGGGGTTTAGCTCTGTGCCCTCATCACTTGGGGGACAGACCCCTTTAGTACTTCAGAAGGAGAGGTTTTATGAGTATTCTCAGCCTTGCAGCCCCCACAATATTTGCAATATTTACAATCCTTTTAATTCCCTACTTCCTACTGGGTCCAGCAGTTTTTTGTCACCCCAGGAAGTCTTTGCAACCCATTTTCTGTTCTTTGGCTGCTGGCACAGACTTTGATGTTCAAGAAATCTGCTACAGCAGAAACCATGATGATAAAAAAAAGGCAAGGGACAGGAAATTTTCCAATTCATGGAATCCCAGGATAGTTTGGGTTGAGAGGGACCTTAAAGCTCATGTCATGCCATGGGCAGGGACTCCTTCCAATATTCCAGGGTGCTCCAAGCCCCATCCAACCTGGCCTTGGACACTTCCAGGGATCCAGGGGCAGCCACAGCTTCTCTGGGCACCCTGTGCCAGGGCCTCCCCACCCTCACAGGGAACAATTCCTACCCATGGAGCCCCCTCAGCCATATATGATGGATTCCACAAGAAAAGTGCAAGAGCTGGTGATATCACCAGCACCTCTTTGTGCAAAGAGGATTTTGAGAAGGTTTTTAGGGAGAGATACAAACAGAAGTCCAGGAAAAACAACGGGACAATGTCAAAATGCAAGAGAAGGTGACATGTGCCACGGGAGGGGAAAAATGCCCCAGGCAGGTTGTTTTCAGCCCTCTCTTCATGTCCCAAATGTCACCTTTGTTTTGCCCCAGCACTGCAGGTCTGTGGCATTGTGCTGCCAGCACCCCCTCTGCACGCCAAGGGAAACCTGCTCTGTGTCCATCTGTCCTCCTGCTGCCAGCCTGGCTTTATTCTGCATGGATCTGACAGTCCAGAGCATTTTTGATGCATCCAGGCCTCAGTTTCTTGGCTGGCAGCAGCAGTTCTCCGAGGGCAGGGGAGCAGGACATGCCTGTGGTGCTGCTGCTGTTTCTGGCCATACCTGAGCCCGTCCTCTCTCCAAACTTGGGCTGTGAGGCAGCTGCAGTCACCAGGTTGAGTCTCTCGCTGTTCACAAGCCTTTCCAGGCATCCTGGAGAGCAAACACACTTTCCAAAAGGGATTTCTCACCGTGGCTGATGGCCCAGGCCATGCTTTTAGTGGTGGGGCTGTGCAGTGTAACCTCAGCAGAAGGAAGATCGTGTTTCCCTCTCTCATCAGAACACACTGTGCTGGTTTGCATAGTGCAGCCAGGGCAGAAATCACCCTTTTGTCTCTTCAAAGGAGATGTTGAGGTCTACAAACACTCTATGTGGACTTTAGCACGTGGGGTGTTGGATTCAACCCTGCTGCTGGAAGTGTTCTGCTGCCCTGCAGTGCCCAGCCCAAACACCAAAGCCAAAGGAAGTGTTTGTCCTAAATATTAAATATTAAACTCTTCCTGAAGCACTTGAGCCTGATCCAGATCCAGGAAAGGAGTCATCTGGAGAAAAGTAGGTGGGATGTCTCGGACAGTGGTCCAAGAGTAGAACCACAGAGTCATGGAATGGTTTNTCACTCAATCCAGGATTAACCCATGGGAAACGTTGAGGCTTCCTGTTTTTTTCCAGATAACACCCTTCTAGAAACAAAAAGCACTTTTTCCTGCAGAACTGCTGCATCCCTGGATGGTTCAATGCCAGCCCTTGGACTGATTCCCACATTATTATTTTCTTCTCCCATATGACTCTTTCAGCAGTTTTTCCACATTTCTTCCTGGAACAGAGATTCCATAACCAATAACCAACATAAACTTTGGAGATAAGTCATTATTTATTTCCCTCTTTTCTGAAGATATTCAAAGCCAAAGCATTTTGGTTTCCATATCCTTCGCTGAATTTGAATGTAAAGCATTATTTTGCATTCTCATGGCAGCTTCACACCACCCCAAAAGAGAGGGAATTGCCTTTTCCAGCGCCTGGAGCTGATACAAACCCTTATGGCCGAGTCTGTGCTGTTAAGTGGGAGCCTGCACCCCGGGCTCAGCAGTGAGGATTTAGGGATATTTGAGCCTGGGAACAGCCTGGGAAACCTGAGGAATCTCTGCCTGCCAGAGATGCACTCCCTGCCCCTTGCAGCCCCTCGTTTTACAGCTCCAGATGTGCTGCCTGGTTTAGTCTGAGCTGGGACATATTTTAAGGCACGTCCGGAGATGTGAATTCAGACCAAGCAATTCCAGGTCAGTTCATCCGCTCCCATTCCCACCATGGCTGTGTTTTGCAGGAATCTGGATTTCCCTCAGCCTTGCTGGAGCTGTCTGGACCTCCCTGTGACTATTAGGGCTGAGTTTAAGTTTTTTAAGAAACCTGGAACAGCCCCACTGACACAAATCTTCAGCATAGACAATAAAAATGATTTTATAACAACATCTAAACCTCTCCACAGCATTTCAGTAAACAGAAAATTTATTTTGGGATTTTGTCCCAGCTTCATTTTCCTCAATAAAGACTATTCCATTATTAGTTTTATCCTTATGAATCTTCTTCCCAACACTCAACCTCTATTTATTATTTGTAAGGGGCATCTATCATCCTGCCTTAGAACTGTAAATATTCTACTTACACCGAGCACAGCACATCCTCTCTGTTTAAAATCTGAGCTGTGAGGTTTTATATAAATTTGTTTCCTTTCTGAGTTGAAAGATCCCAAAGATAAACCCACAAGGATCCCAGTGTCGTGAACCACAGTCTAAGCCCAGCCTGCAGCCCAGCCCATCCAAGGGATCCCCTTAAAGCTTGGCTTGTTGCCGTGTCAACACCCAAAGGATAATAATAATTAGGATGAAAAATAATCACCTGGAAAGCAGGTGGCAACTGAGCCTAAATGCAGGGAATGAGGAAAGGAGGGACTCCTGGAATGCATTCTTGGGAAAAATTATTCCATTGACTTTCATGACAGGTCATAAGGCTACAAAGGGTTTCATTATAGGGCTGTGAGATAGGGATTTATAGAGATTGGGCACAGGGAGAGGAGACTATCACCCAAATTATTAATCCAAATAATTTGAAGGAGCAACCTGGTAAAACAAAGGCAGTGGAGCAGCTTTGGATGGTGCCTGCAGCTTTTCTGAGGGATCAAATAAATAAAAAGTGGCACTGGGTGGTTTTTCTCCAGGCACAGCTTTGCAGAGTGAGAATCACCTGCTCCCTCAGCCTCCAAAACCCCGTCAGAAACACAGACCCCGTGCCAGCATTTCAGCTTTTCAAGATTAATTGGGTTTTATTTGCTTCATTTCCAGCAGAATGAAACCCAGGATTCTCCTGGCAGGCCCAGAGGGGGCCAATTTATTTTTCATTAGTTCCAAATTAGCCCAACGATGAGACAACTTTTCAAAAGGAGAAGTCTGAAAGCGGCTCCTTTCAGAAGAAAGTCAGAACGAGGCACTTTGTGGTTTGTTTGGTTTCTTAATGGTTTCTGTCCCCTCTCTGAAATCCTCCTGGCTGCCCAACGCAAACTCAGGATTGATTTTAGTCCAGCCAAAGGTGCAGCTGAACTATTAAATTACGTAAAACAGGAGGCCACAAAGGTCTCCTTGACACTGGCACTGGCTGTGGTGATGATAAAGTGGTGTTTTCACATGCCTGGGGTCGGATTCAATTTGTAGTGAGGATGGATAATACGAGGATGTGGCTGTTTTCTGTTTTCCCTCGAGCGCTGCCCCAGCCCTGGATCCCAAAAAAAGCCTGGATATTTCCTCTCCCAGCAGTCCCAATCCCAAACCGCACCGGAGCCGCTTTGGGCCATCATATCCTCACCTGAGCACCCCTGAACTGTAAAATCCACCTGGCACCATCCCCGTTCCCAACCAGCAAGGGGTTAACACCACCCCCCGACCCAACCTGGCAGGAAAGGCTTTGTCAGGAGCAGATCCGTGGCAAAACTGAGTCACCAACGCTCCGAGGTCACTCCGGCGCTGTGGCTTGGCCGGCGTCCAACCAAGGGAAGAGCAGCTGGGGCTGCAACACCCACACGAGGTACCATCAACACCCCTCCACGGGGAGGTGACCCCAGCGGTGTCCCCTAACCACATCTTTTCTTTGTGTTTTCTTTGGAACCCCCAAATGGGTCTTTTTTAGGGTGTTTTTCCCACTTTTCCTCCCGTTTTCCACGAGGGAGAGCTCTGCTCGCTGTGCACGCACGGAAAGAAGGGGCGAGAGGATGTTTCCCCAGTGATATCACCAGCTCTGAGTAAATTCTCTGACCAAAAGCGAAGGCCAAGGGAACAATTTGTGCTGCATCCTTTAAATGCCAGATCTCCATTTGCGAGCGGCGTTACAGGAACAACGAGGGCACTTAATAGCCAGCTGCAAAGTCATCAGGTATAAATATTTACAGAGGTCTCTTGCAACGTGGACATTCCTCCAGATGCAAGAGGATCCCAGGCATCTCATGGCATTTTCACCTTCTGCAAAAAGAATCCCGGTTTAGACACGCTCAGCCATAAAACGACAGAAATAGCATTTTATGGAGAACCCACACGGCACCCACTCCTCGGGAGCTGTTCCCTCTCTTCTCCTCTTTTGGAATGGTCGAGCATCCCTATATTTTTGACTCAAATGAGATGTTACAAAGCAAAGGTTGGTCAAGGCGTGGGGAAGCAGCGTCCTGTGGAGGAGCAGTAATTGTTGAGGTGGACAAAGGGATGAAATGAAAAGGACTGGGGTGGAATTAAGCAAAAGAAAATCCTATTTTAAGGCAAAGCTTATCCAGCCCCTCAAAAGAAAAGTTTAAAACCTTCTTACGGAAGAGATCCGATACCCCACAAATCACGGTGTTGGCAGAAGGGGCAGAGGACATGATGAATAATTTTTGTGTTTAGGGATAGATCCAGGGACACCCAGTCCAAACACAGTGGAGACTTTCAGCAAGTGAAAAACAGAGCTCCAGCCCATCCTGTGCATTTCCACACTGCCATTATTAAAACCATCCCTCGGTTTCTGTGCTCCTTCGCCACCTTTTCCCTTATTCTTAGGGTCTAAATGCAAATTCTCATTCAATACCAGATTGTGGCTGAGAGCCTGGGAATTACAGCAGAAGAGTCCAGATCCTTCCAGGCATTCCCTCTTTGTGAAATATAACCAAGGGAAAAGTAACTTCAAGGAGGAGCCTTTTGTTGATGGGGAAACGTGGTTTTAGGAACATAGAATTATGGAATCATGGACTCCAACCATCAGCCTGATGAGATTGACCACAGCCAGGCTCTGCAGCCTTCCCAGCTGTGTTATTTTTCACCCCAGACACCGATTTTCACCTGACTTGTAGGACTTTGTGATGATGAAGTGGTCTCGTGTTTATCAGCCGTGGCCAGAATGGGCTGCTGGGTTCAGAAGTGAAAGTTGTCCACCCCATTTCCCTGGAAGTCAGAGGATGAGGAGGTGGCAAGGCAGCACCTCACACCACCATCAGCAGAATTCCTAGGACCTAACACAGGCTAAATCCCAATTAAAACCCGGCAGTTTTCTCATTTCTGAGGGTCACCCTGCTCTCCTTCTCCACACACGACAGCATTCCTCCAGCATCAGCTGGGGATGCTCCAGTTGGGATTGGCAAACCCAACCAGCCATTCCTCCTTTTATACCTCCAGAAACTCCCCCCATGACTTCAGTGAGGAAGGATTGCAACGCAATCCAGGCTGGAGCCAAGATCCGGGAATTATGGCAAGTTTTCCATGCAAATCCTATCGGTGGGTTTCTAAAAAAATCCTAAAAGGTGCCGATTTTGTGCTGGAAAGGGAACAGAAGCCAGCTTGCAATATTCCTGCCTGCCTCTTTTTACTGATTCCAGACGCCAGGCCAGGCAGGATCTGGCTATTTTCACTATCATGTTATCACTCCACAATATGTCAGCAAATTCTTGTCCAAACATGATTTTTTTTCCAAGCCACGTTTTATCACTTCTTTTCCATAATCATGACTGATAGTGAATCTAATCTGAATTGGGCTTGGAGGAGGCACGAGAACAATGAAGTGCCGTCAGCACAGGGGAGCACATCCCCTTCTATTATTCCTAAAGCCAGGCCCCACTTCAGAACAGATCCCCTCAGCGCTGAAACAAGGTTGGAGAGCAAAACATGCATCTCTTCAGGCACCTGAAATTGGAAATAAATCAGGGAATGTCAAAATACAGGAATGTCAACAGGCTCTGTTCTAATTGTGCAGAGGATCAGCAGCCCCTTGGAGCTGCTGGACTGGCTCAGCTGACAGCTCCAAACCCAGGCTCCTGCTCAGGGCACATCCTTCTGTGCCAGAGATCATGGAATCATGGAATGGTTTGGGTGGGAAGGGATCTTAAAGCTCATCTCGTTCCACACATTTCAGCCTGGTCTTGGACAATTCCAGGGATCCAGGGGTAGCCACAGCTTCTCTGGGCAACCTGTGTCAGGGCCTCATCACCCTCACAGGGAACAATTTCCTCATAATATCCAACCCAATCCTACCCTCCAAAGCGAAAACTTTATCCCCCTCCCACCTTCATTTATATTTCTTTCTCTTTTTTCTTTCTTTTTTTTTTAAATTTCCTTAATTTATGTGTTATTTTCCTGCTTTATTAAAAACCAGTATTTTCACTCTGAGACATTCTCTTTTCATCTTTCTTTTTGTATTGTTTTGCTTTCTTAGCTGAAATAGGTTGCAAATAAAGAAAACAGCGGGTTTGCTTGATTTTGCAAAAGGTAAACCGTCACAAGTTTGCATTTTGTCTCAAAAACTAGATTTAAAGAAAATCAAAGCTTTTCTAAGCTGTGTTCCTCAAATACAACCTCCCTGCTCTGTTGAACCCAGCACAGGCTGATCGTTCCAGCGTTCCAACAACATTAAACCTGCTTTTATTTTATTTTATTTTATACTTTAGGAATTTTGTTTTATTTTTTTAGGAATTTCATGACTGTTTCCCACACTCAGTTACAAATTCAATTCCTAATTTTGAGCCCAGCTCTTCCCAGCCCAGAACCACAACCTTTTCCCCCTAAAATACCCTCTACCTGTAATGGCAGCTCCCCTAATTAAGAGAGGTGACACCTTCCCAGGCCTGAAAGCCAAACGAGCCCTCGGAAATCTGCTTTTTGCCACATCCAAAGCATCGACACGGATGTGGATAAACCTCATGGAAGCACCCACTGACCACAGAGGGCAGTTTCCTTCTCCAGGCAGGAATATTTTTGGACAACATTGCAGGGTAAATAGGAGGGAAAGCAGCGGTTTAGCAAACACAAACCTCTCCAAGCTGCCAAGCAAAATTAACCCCTCTCTTAATTTTTTCGGGTTTTTTTCCGAGCTGAACGAGGCTCTTGGGAAGGGGAATGGGTTTTGTGCTGTCACACTCAAGAGGCAACTGAGCCTTTCAAGTGCTGATCTGACTTAATCTTTCAAAAATGTGTCCAAATTGCCCGAGCAAGGAAAAGCCCATCCATCCCTGCCCTCTCCCCGAACGGAGAGACCCTTCAGAGCAACGCCTGCATTCCAGAGGTAATAACCTCCAATACCTTAAGTCAAAAAGCCAAGCCAAACTCCCTGGGTAATGCATTTGGGATTAAGGCTAAATAGGCTCCCGTCACTAATAATGCATCTGCTCCCCACGGAGAGATCGGGCGGGACTTGAGGGATGGAGCTCCTGCAGCGCTCCCCAAACAAACCCAGGGGTGCACCAGGAGCACCCCAACCCCACCCCAGTGCCCCCTTCTTGACTCCCACCCTGGGTTCGCAGGAGGGCACAAAGCAGGGGGAAAAAAAAAAAAGGGGGGAAAAAAGCTGGATTCAATCCATTTCGAGCTGGCTGGATGTGTCTGGGATGGAGACAGATGCTGTTTAGACAGGCTGGGTCGGTGGGTGGCCGGGCGAGGAGACCACGGCTGTACAGTTTATAGAAGGCTCCCGGCATAAATGAACTGTTGAAGACCATTGGAAGCCTCAGTGAAATCACAACACGCAGGAACATGGGGGAGGGAGGGCAAAAAAAAAAAGGCTCTTTTTTGAAAAAGCACCGAGAGAAAGCGATGTTTGGAGGGACTCGGGGAAAATCACAATGAGGGGGGTTCTGAAGCCGCCATTCGTGAGCCCCAAAGAAAGCAAACACACCCAGGAGGGGCTGAAAAAAAATAATAATTAAAATAAAAAAAGCAGATCTAAATAGTTTTCCCTGCATCAGGGCTAAGGAACAGACGTGCCTTTGCCCTGCTCCTGTCTGGTCTTGCTAGGTGGAAAGCTAATATTTGAGGTCATGCTTCAGCGGGGAATATTTGGATATTAAAAAAAAAAAAGCTGTCCAGGCTGCTTTGCCCATTGCCAGCCTGCACGGGATGGAAAAAAAAAAGGAGCTGATTTGGAGTTTCCTGGGTTTATTTAGAGATAAGCCCGAGGTGACCTTTCACTCCCACACACATTCGCCTAGAAATGGAACTGGCTGATCCTTGAGGTCTGTCTCCAGGAAAACCCAGAGTTTAATGTGGCAAATTGCACCAGAATCCTGAAATTTGGAGGTTGACAGGATCTGGGATTGCAAGGAAAGTCACTGGGACTGAATTCCAGCCCGTGTTCCCCTCTTAGGGAACAGCAATCTGCATAAGCTGCTTGTTAAACCCCAAGACCACAAACCCAGTTTGTTCCTACATTTCCCTTCTGTGTTTTGAGATAAGAGCCAAGGGCTGGAAAAATGTCCAGGATATCCCATCTCCTCTCCCCTTTCACTCCCCTGCTCTTAAGGAAAAGGGACATCCCAAAACCCCAAAATTCTGGGAAGATCAGATAATTTTACATGGATGCACAGCTTCTCTGTGAGTACTTTTTTCCCCTCATCATCCCAGGCTGGAGCTGGACATTAAACTGCTCAAAACCCCATGGGAAAGGTTCTGTGTTGGCCTTGCAACTGCTGGGTTAAGGGTTGGACTCGATATTAGAGGGATTTTCCAACCTGAACAATTCCATGATTCCATGATTGTATGAATCCATGAAGGAGGGAAGGACAAGGGGAAGGAAACAAATGGAAATCAATCCCAGTGTTGGGATCAGAGTTGGGCTGGGGGCAGAGGACTTCTGGAGCTCTTTGTTGATGCCACCAGTGGGACCAAAACCCCAAATATTAATAAGTTTGATGCACAATAAATTTTAAAAAAGACAGAAATCACCCATTTTGGGGGGATTTCTCCAGCTTTAGGATTTTCCCTCAGCGTGACAGGCGGGATGTTCAGAGAGGGACACTCCCAGCATGGAGAGGATAATTTGGAGGAGACACAAAGAGCTCCAAATCCTGAAAAAGCTTTGGTAAAAACCCAGATCTCGCCTCACCAAAATGGATTTAAATGGTGCAGACTGGGAAAGAGCAATGAGCCCTAAGGAACACCAGGGCTGTGGGAATTCCAGCATTGGATGTATCCATATATAAATCTGGATGCTCCTGGGCACTTCTTGGGGATGGGTCCTGGACAAAAAAAACAGCAAAAAGAGAAGAAAAATCAATCAGAAAACCTCTTTATGATGAGAACCTGCAGCTAAACCATTTCCATCCTGGAAATAAAACGTTTCCAGGTCAGAAAAAAGGAGTTAAAATGGATCTAAAAATAATTTACTGTTCCGAACCAAGCCATGACAAATTTATCTGCGGAGTTTGGAGGATTTCTCTCCGTTTATTGGCACTGCAAGTGCTACGATGAAAAATAGAGGCATCAAAAATAAACTCTGCTACTTCATGTTTAAACTCCTGTGACTCCCTGTGCTCTGGATTTTCGGGACCTCCGCAAGAATTCATTCAGTGAAAAAATAAAACTGTCCAGCTATTAAAAAATGTGCAGCCTCATCCTAATTAGTGGCTGATAAAGCAATGGAAACCATATTTCTCCCAGTTTTGACCAAACAAAACTAAGATTAGGATATCTAACAATAAAAATTCCTTTTAATAGTTAACAAAAAAAGAGAGATCGGAGTGTATTTCACCTAGCAAAGGTCAGTTCATTTAATTACAAGTGCCATGGAGTATCAGAAACTGAAATATTAAATGACATTAATGCTGAAGAGGCATCTTCGTGCCCATACATTATGCACAGAAGCAAGAGTTCAAAGCCAATCTTAATTAATTATTTGAAATATCTCCAGCTCCCACCTTTCCCCCCTCTCCATAAAACAAAAAAAAACCAACCCAGGTTCATCATCCTGGGACCATCCCCACTCCCGTTTCTCCGCGGGATGAAACGCCGATCCCCACTGCCTCGTTTAAATTGCATCCACGGCAAAACCGAGCCGTATCAGCAGTGATTTTTCTCCTGTCTCGCCCCTGCTGCTGGTTTGATAAGGGGAGCGCTCTCCTCGCTGCGACTCCGCGCTTAATTAGCTCCAGATGCAGCCTAATTAGTCAGTCTGCAGGGCGAGCATTGTTCTGTTGTCACTCGAGCCCGAGTGGAAGAGCTGAGGTTGAACATGAGAACCAGATGCCGGCCGCGCTCCGGGCTGCCCATCCCGGGATCCCCCTGATCGGGGGCCGAGGGATAATAAATGTTGTGTTTGAGAGCCACGGGCACGGCCGGAGCCTCCCGTGGTTCAAGGGAGGCGGTAGCCTGCGCCGAGGGAAGGGGTCACAGCTTAAAACAACCCATTCCCGCTAATTCTCCGCTGGGCACCCTCGTGCCGGGATTTTGGGACAAATTGCTTTGACATCCAGCACGGTTTTGCTCAGCAGGCTTTTGGGCTCTCCTTTTCCTCACCAGATTTATCCTTTAATTCCCCTGTAATCCCACGGAGATACCTCTAATTTCAGCGCAGAGGTTTTTCCGTGCCTTTTCGCTGATTTCAAAGCTTGGCTCGCTTGGAGAGGCATTCCACGCCTGGAATTAGGGAAATCGGCAGGAAAATCAGATGGGCAAAGGGCCTTACCCTAATGGCATCTGACACACTCATAAACCTGATGTGATTTGTACAAATCAGGAGGATGAAACCCAACCAGCAGCCTCGGGAAAATTCTCGGAGCAAAAGGATGGAGGAGGAAGGGAATTTATGTTCCAAAATTTGCTGTGGTTCTGAAATTTGGGTTGTCTTAGAGCCTTGGCTGAGCAAAGATGAGAATGGTTCCCCAAATGCTTTCCAGGTCACCTTGCTGTTCGATTTTATCAGATTAAATTAAGACAAAACCAGTCTTGGTGGTTGATAGGTTTTGGTGGTTTGACTCAGCGGGACTTTCTGGCATCTCAATGTTGCTAAAATTTGCCACATGAAAAAGAGATTTTCCCATACTCCAGGGACACCCAGACTATATAATCCCTGGGAAAATGACAGTTCTGCCCCATGGTGGCTTTCATATGGAGAATGAATTGGAATATTATGTAGGAGAGCCAGCCAAGGGGACTGACCCCAAAGCAGGAGCAGTGTATGGATGAGTTCTTGGAGACAAGTGCCTGAGCGAAGGTTCCTTGAGCTCAGAACAGCTCTGTGGAACGTGTTCCTCATCCAAAATTATGATTTCGGATGAGGAACCAGCCTGACTCTCAGCAAATGACATAAAACCCCAAATTTCTTCTCCAGAAACCCCACGCAAACACCACGACTGTGTTATCAGTCCAGCTGGGGGAAAAGCTATTGGTGTAAAAACAATATTTCATTTAATTGGGAGCTAAAATAACTCCATGGAAAAGTCCTGTAGCTCGAAGGGGTTTCAGAACAGGGTCCTTTCATTTCTCAGATGGTTTGAAGGAAAGCCAATAAAATAAATGGGAAATGTTCCAGCTCCTCTCCCATACCTGACATCGGTGCTGAGCTGTCCCGGTGACCTGAGCCCCTCCACTCCCATTCCTATGGACACAGGGATGATGTCAGGGAATCCTCCACCACCACAGCCCCTCCACAGCCCCAGGGAGCCAGGAGAGATCCATGGATGTGGCTTTGTCATCCCCTGTCCGTCTGTCCCTCCTCTCCTGCCAGCAGCAGCCTTGGTGCAGGAAACCCAATCCCAAGGCACGGTTTTGAGAGTGATTGCAGTTTTTCCAGGCTTTCCCTGTGCCTAATTACCGTGGGGCAGTGAGGTAAGCAGGTATAGGTTTCAGGATTTGAATAGTTCAGTGTGGAACAGCGATCCCCTGCTCGTTTTCAGGGAGTTGAATGGAGATTGGCAGCTGCATTTGAGCACCGAGGGACTAAAGACAAAGCATAGTGTGGTCTTCAGTCCACCTTCTTCTCAGAAAGTGTCTTGTGGTTCAGCTGAACTCACCTAAAACAAAAGGAAATCACAGAAAATGACAGAATTGCAATTTTTTCCTAGGTTTGGTTCCTATCTTGCCAAACCAAACTATCACTGAAATCCACCCAAGAGCACCAGGCACCAAATCCTCTCTGTGACTCCAGTCCTGGACGACTTCTGTGATGCAGCCAGGCTCTTGAGGAGGTTCCTGGGGTGAGGGCTCTTATTTATCATCTTTTGTACCCTTTTGAGCTGAAATCACTCAATAATTCACCATCTGCTTGAGTCCAGAGTGAGTCTCCCAGGCTCGAAGCCACCCACACACAGAATGAGACCTGGAGAGAGGAAGGTTGGACGTGAATCCATATAAAACCAGATTTTTCTATTTTTTACCCCTTTCCAAATTTCTTCCCATCAGATCCTGCGGCGAATTCGCCAGAGGAAACACAGAGAGAGAGAGCAAAATCACTTTCATAAAGTCTGGAAAAAATAATCCATCTATGGCACATCAGGTTAAGGAAGAGACATCTGGCTTTTATTACGTTTTATAAGGTTGATAGCAAATAAGGGTATTAGAGTTAATTTACTTATTTAGAGAGGAACGACTCAATCACAGAAGCCGTGATTGCGCCTGCCTGTTCGGAGAGCTCCAAAATTCCCTCCAACCTCCTCTGGGAGGGAAACGGTGCCAATGGCAAAGCAGGATTTCTTTTCCGCGGAGATATTCCCAGAGGGATGCAAAGATTAGAGGAAAACCACCGGGAGAAAGTCCTTCCCAGACATCCTGGCTGCGTAGGAAAACGTGCCAGGGTGGTATTTAGTGGTGGAGGTGTAGCTGGAGGACGAGGAAAAGACTCAGTCGTGGTAGGACTGGAATTTATGGAAATGGAGATCCAAGGAGGATGAGACAGGAGGTGAGGCAGAAAAGGGAAGAGAGAGGGTGGATTTGAAGGAATTATAAAGGCAGGGATGTTGCTTGGAAGGAATATCTTTGGGGGGGGTGTAGATCAAAGCCAAAATGTCACCTGCAAGAAGTCACATCCACGTGGCTTTCTGGAGCTCTCAGGGGTCGTTCCCAGGGCTGCCTCATCCTCCTGGGGAGGAATTTTTTGTTTCTAAATCCCAATCCGTGGCCACTGCCCTTTGTGAATCTGTGAATCCAAGCATGGGCTTGCGTTTCTCTATGCCACAGTTATCCTAAAAAACCCCAGGCCTTGCTCTTCCCACAGAAGGGTTTGGACTGTTAGAGGGAGGGAAGATGGGAGTTCCTGTGGAAATCTTCTTCCCTCAGGGGTCACTCCATCCCTGCTGGCACCTGATAGCTCCAAGGAAGCTTTCAAGGGCCCTTTCAGCACACCTCTGTCTGGACACTTCCATCCCAGGGCTCTCTGTCATCAGCTCTCTCTGCTTTTGCTTTAAATCCAGCAGAGATGGGATTTTCTTTTTTTCCCATTTTAAGGAAGCAATAAGCATTTTTAATCTCATTTTCGAGCAGCACACCTGAGATTTCCACAACGTTGCTCGTAGTTATCCTTTCTAGGGATTTTTTTTTTCCTTTCAGTTTTTCTGTTTAACTTTTGGTGGAAAAGAAATTGCTGCTGCCACCAGCTGGCCTTTTTGGGAAATAGCCTTGAAATGTTTCCTTGCATCCCACGGACGCGATTCCAGCTGCTCGGACTTTTATTCCTGCTCATTGAAGTTAACTGGAAACAAATTTAAGCCCAGCTTGCTTCTTGCAGGCACAGAACAAAATTATGTGACAGCTGATGAATTTTGCTTGAGTTGGATCCTTCAGTGCCAGGAATTCAGACAGAAGTTAAATAAAATCCATTCTCAGCTGTAATTCCATCATTAAAACAGTCGTGAACAAGTGGAATTTTGGAGTAAAAAGTGGTCTGAGGAGTGTGGTCCTATCCATAATTTAAAAAGAAATAAATAAACAGACCTGGAGAAATAATTGAAGTAAAATTCAGGATTATCTCTTGGTAGGTGGTGCCTCCTTTGAGGGTCACGGTTTAGGGGTGGACTTGGCAGTGCTGGGATTTTGACAACCCCAAAGGTCTTTGCCGAGCAAAACGCATCTGTGGCTCTGCAATTCCTCCTTTCTCTCTCTTCCATGATTAATGCGTTGATTGAAAGGGGAAAGCTGTGAATTTGGGAATGAGCAGCAAAACACTGCGGATGGCAGAGGCTGAAATCGATTTTCACAAAGCTGAGCAAAATTTTTCAGCGGTTTTCAAGCCTCACTTCCAGCTGCAGCCAGAAATGCCCATAAAAAAACCCATCCAGTAAAAAAAATCACTTTCCCCTAACTCAGTGAACCTCACTTGGATTTTCTACTCTGGATTTACACCACCAACACCAGGGAGCAGCGCTGGAAGAGGCAAGGCAGCCCCTAAAGCCCAGCCCCACTCCAGGAGAGGTGATTTACGCCCGCAGCTGAGCGCCCAGATGGATGCTCGGGGCTGCTTCGCAGCAATGCCACTCACAGATAACTTTTGATTTAATCCATGCCACACGGGGCGGTGGCTGTGCTGACCCTTGGCTTTTAACCCCGAGACCTTGGCTGTTCTGGCTGAAGGAACTACTGTCTGTCCTCTGATAACCCTGCCAGAGCTCGGCTGGGGCTGGTATCTCACACGGGTGGTTATTGATAAAGATGTGGAATCAGAGGGGGCACGTGAGCAGCCAGGAATGACCACCCGGGCAAGATTTTGTATTTAAACCCCACACAGGCAAGATTTTCTCTGGTTTTTAGGCCTTGGATGGATCCAGAATTTTGGGGACACCCACGTTTCCCAGCCATGTTCTACACCTCTAAAGGTTATCCCTTGGACAAGCTCTGCCCTTGCTCCTGTTCCATCACAGCAGAGGCAGGGCTGTCCCTGAAAATATTCCCATGCCAGAAATCTCTTTCCCCAGCCACAACCTGCACATATCTTATTTTTTATATTTAATATTTATATCTCGGTCCCAGTGCTGGCACAGGCTGGATTTCACCGTTGTAGGATTTAAAAAACAGCCTCAATTTCAAATATATTTCTCTTTCTATCAGCTCACTGTGAATTTGTTTTTTCTAGGCCAAAGCCATCACTATCTCCTGGTTGATATTCCAGCTTCTCCTATCAGCCAAAGCATCCTGAATAGTGCCTTTTTAAAGTTATTAATTCATTTATTTAATTTAAGTAATTAATTCCTTCCTTTTATAGCTCTGGGAGTCCGTATCTAAATCCCATGGAATATTTTCAACCTTGAACCATGTGGGATTCAGCTCCATACCCTCTCCTCTTTGCCCAGCTGAAGAGAATGGGAGAGAAGCGCTTGGAAGCATAAAAGACATGGAACAAAAAGTGAGGGAAAGGGAAAAAAGAGATTAAATGATGGCCAGGAAGACCAGGAATCCCTTGAGAAAGAGAAACACTGCTGGGAAAAAAAAATTAAGTGATGGTCAGAAAGACCAGGAATCCCTTGAGGAAGAGGAACCCTGCCTGGAAAAGGAGGAGGTGCTGGACGTGCATTCCCCAGGGGGTGCGTGGTGGAGAAGAATTCGGGTCTCACCTACCCCTCGCCTCGGCGGGATTTATCGCCCTGCTCCAGGAAAGCCCGGGAATGATGGATTCGGTGCTCTGCTGGGAAAACAGCCCCGCTCCGGGGGTAACTGGCCACGGCCGGAGCCTGCGGAGCGCCGGGAGTGCGTGGGGGCTGGATGCGTTTGCTGATAAGGGGCCGGGTTTTATCTCCAACAGAATTTTCGACTAATCTGGGCTTTTAAAGAGAAATGTGTTTGGGAGAAGTCTGGCTGAGCCGCAGGTGGCTCTGGGGAGGGGGGGGTGTTGCTGGAGGGATGCTCGGCATTTTTTGGGGAGGTGGTGCTGGAGGAGGTGGGTTTGGGGCGGAGGGCGGCGCTGCCAGGGCCCAGGGTGGTCCTGGCAGGGCGCCGGGAGGGTTTCCATGGGGATCCAGCTGGATCTGCCATACCTGGACTGCAGATAACGCCCTACAGGAGTGCTCAGGGCTTCCCACTCTGAGCAGGGATGCACAGCTGGCAGACTGGAAGGAGGGAGATAAGGTGCTGCCCTCCTTTTAAAAGGGAGCACAGGCAAAGCTTTCCAAAAATTGGGTTTGCCCAAGCCCACAAAGATCCATCATTCTCCCAGAGCTATGGCAGTTTAAAGCCTGCTGTCTCCCCATCCCTTCCCACCCTTCTTATTCCCACATCTGAAGGAGGAACTGAGAGGAATGAGAGTGATAAAAAATTGCTATAAAATGTTTAATATCTATAAATCAAGTCTGCAGCTCCAGCACTGCCTTTTGCCTTTCCCTTGCAAGGACTGAGCAGTTGCATAAGAAAATAACTCCCAGCCTCAGCCATCCTGGCTGCAATCAATAATATCAAGGATTAATTTTGGGATTGAAGTGACATTTCTGTGCTTGAAGCAGGCAGGTGAAAGGCTTTAATTAAATAATTAAATGAGGTTCAGTGCAGTCACAGAGGTGACGTATTTCTTTATCCCCCTCTGTCACTACAGGTATAAATAGGTTGGATAACTGGATCCTTGGCAGTGGATAAGGAACTTCCCCACTGACAGCAGGACTTGAGCTGTGGAAGTTTTCCAGTATCCAAGAAGAGCCAGGCAGGCAAGGTTCCACCTTCATGGATGGCCTGGCCGCTTGGGAATTGCTGTATTGAGGTCTATAAACATCCCAGGCTTTATCTGGGGCTGTGAAGGAGATGGAGGATGCAGGGACTGAGGGATCCATGAGCAGGGATTGTCCTTGGCAGGGTGCTCCATGCCCATGAGGATGGAATGTGCTCATTCCCTTTGGGCACAGGCTCCTCCCGGTGTCTCTGTGACTTTGCACAACACCCCAAGTTAAGATTTTGCCGTTCAACACAGCCAGAGCTTTATGCAAGCAACAGAATTATCCAGGATTGAGTAGATCCCTTGTTTCTCCAGCCTCAGCTGGGTGGGAATCACCAATTCTGGCAACAATCTGTCTTTCCTCCAGCTCACCATCCCCACATCTTCTCTCCAGGATATTTCCCCCAAGGTCATACTCCAGCAGTTCTCAAGGTCATTCCCACTTAGCAACTCTGCAGAGAAGGAAATATTCAAAAATCAATCTGCTTATTTCTTGTCTTGTGTGCAAAGACTTCTAAGGGCAGGAGGCAAACAGGTTGCCTAAAATTCAATTTATTTTCCTCTGCATTTTTATCTGTGGCTCTGAATTGCTTTTAAAACTTGGGACTCGCTGTGATGGTAAAAAATAGGGAAGAGAGGAGGTTAAAATCACCTTTCACCTTTGCATCCCCCCATGGGAGACTTTGGGGTTTTATTTGTAGCTCTTCGCTCCATCTTTTCCGTCCACACCCAGAGCAGTGGAATCTGGAGTCAGGATTTGGAGTTCCAGATGCAGCAGGGAGATACAAAAGTGCCTCGAGGAACAGGAACTCGGATGCAGCCGCTGTGCCCAGCACTCACCAAGTATTTGTATCTCCATATTCAAAAATTTAAAAAAATAAAATAATCATTGGTAAAGGTAAGCACAGAAGAAAAAAGTGAGGGAAACATTTGGCAAAGGATGGTGGCCCAAGGAAAATCCAAACAATAATCTGGGAGGGACAATGGCAAGGGCGGAAGGGAAAGGCTGTGGATCCGTGTGCCACGGGAACGCTCGGATTTAACCAGAGCTGGGACCTCTTGGAGACAAACCCACAACCCCATTTGTGTGGAGGCTCCCGAAGCTCCAGCGTGTCCCTTTGGCGTCGCTCCCTGTCCCATTTCCTGGTGGTGACGTGGTTTTGTCTGGCCCAAAGTCTCCCTCTACAGACCGATCCCCATCCCTGCCACCACCGCCGGGTTCCGTCCTCTCCCGGCGGTTGGGATTTGTTGTTGTTGTCTCTTTGGATCTCTGACAACGTGAGGTTTGCATGTTCGTTTGCCTGTGCAAAGCCTTTCCTTGGGACTCATCCATCATCTTCCAAGTTAAAACAGAGCTGCTTGTCCAGAGGAAGTCATTTGTCTCTCACGAAAGAGTCGCCCTCCCACCCCCGCCAACCACTCCGCGGCGGTGCAAGCGAATCCATTAACTTCCCTGGAAAATGCATCATCTGACGTGGGGACTAAACTTTAGACTAACAAACCCCTGGAGAGGACACGAAGGAGCCATCTCTGTCACCCTGCTCAGTGCTCAGGTCAAAGCCTGACCTCTCTTTCCATTAAATCTTCGACTTTTAAGGGAAAACGTCGCAAATTGGCAGCAGCTCCGGGTTTGGTGGCCGGAGTCGGCGCCCTGATTTCCAACCTCCCAAGGAGGCTGGGTTTGAAACCCACCTCTGGAGCCGCTGCCTCTCCCCGCTCCTGTCCTGCTCCTCTCAGGGGAAAGCGGGAAGGAAATGCTCCTTGGAGGGGAACGGCTGAAAGATCCCAGAAATAAACCCTGGGAGCAGGAGGGAGCCCGCGGTAGGAAGCGGCCACTCAGGCCGCGGTGTCCGGCTGCCCTGCCCGCTCCGCACCTCGCGGGAGCAGCGCCGAGGGCAGGGCTCCAAAGAAAACACCCCAGACTCACGTTCAAGTTCGTTTTCCATGTGCTTAATCCCATCTTTTAATGCTAACAAGTTTTCCACAGTCCTTATCCCAGACTTGCAGGCCTGGAAGAAGCACAGGAGATAAATTTTCCCATCCCAGCAGCCAAGCAGGACCCAAGATATTTTTTGTTCCAATGACCCCAAATACAACATCTCCAAACATCTCCAGTGGGGTCACAGCCTTCCTTGGTCACAAGCAAAAGAGATATCAACTGCCACACTTTCAAGTGGGAATTCCCATGTGCATCCAGGAGAAATTATTTTTCAGGGAATTTTATCCGCAATTCAACATAATTTGGAATTTTTGTCCTGGAAGTTTTCATTCACATCGATCTTATCTTTCATACCAGTGGAAGAGAAGAGCATTTACTCCATGAACTCTCACACTGAATGATAATTTTATATTATTTGTGAGTTTCTTTAAAACATAACAGCCAAAGTTAAAATTATTAATAATCCAAAAAGCCAAGAAAACCAACAAAATCAATGTTCTGCTCATCAAATTTTTCCTTTTCTGGAAAATTATTTTTCATTCTTTGAAACTATTTCTCAGAGGGGTTTTTTTGCTCAAGAAGCAAATCCCAAAAGGAATTATTCATTTAGGTTTAAAGAAAAGAGGAGAAAGACAAGCTTTTCCCCTTTAACTGATTGGGAAGTGAATGGCCTTTGTATTATATGGATAAAAGAAAATAAAAACGAAAATAGAAAATAGAGGAGGCAAATGAAAACTGATGAAAAACCCTGATGAAAAATGAAACATCTTGGAAAGTTCATTCCCGGACTTTGTGGGACAGAGCTGTGAAAGCAAATACAGCTGAACTCCAGCGAGGTGGGGAGCTGGTAACAGATTCAGATTTAAAGACAACAACTTTATTTTTCTACAGCCTTGAGGGGATTAAGAGAGGAGAGGAGTCCTGCTCGCCACTGGGGATATAAATCCTGGAGGGTCACTCTGTAGCCATCCGTCAAGCCAGAGGAAGGGAGGAGGCAGAGTCATTTTCAGTAGTAAATTTGGGAAGAACAAGCACTAATGGCCTAAAATTAAGAAAGAAAAACATCAGGCTAAATAGTAGGAAATGCTTTATAATGGTGAGGTCAGGCAGACAATGGGGAAACCTGTCAGGGGAGGTCAGGGGCTCTCCAATAACGGAGATGTTCAGGGATGGACCCAGGAGCCACGGAACGGGGGCTCTGCTGGAATCTCCTCCCTTCAGCGCCTCGGATGGGGCCATCCCCATGGGAATGTGTGTGATCCCAAGGGATTCAGGGGGGAATGTCAGGTTTCTTGCAAGCTTTCCTGCTGCCTCCCACCCAGCAGCAAGGTGCAGGGGAGGGCGCGGGGGGCTGCAGCCCGCGCTGCTCGGAGCAGCAGCGGAGATCTGCCCCAGCTGTTCCCTTTTCCAAAGGAAAACAGAGGCCGTCTGAAGAGGTGGGATCATCCACGCAGGGAAGGAAGAAAGAAGCCTTTCAGCAGAGCCCTCCCGCCGGGAGAGCGGGGGACGAGCCGGGGGTCCGCGCGGATTCCAGCGCCAGGCGCTCTCCTAAGGCTGTCAGGTTGATTTCCTGCCGCTTCCCGCACGGACACCTGCGCTCCGTTCCGCACACGTCGTTAGATTTTTTCCGACTCCTGGTGTCCATCATCACCCCCAGGCAATCAGAGAGGGGCTGTGATAAATGATCCACAGGCAGTTTATTATACACACTAAATCCTCTTCGCTCAGTGCTCCAAGGGTGGGCCTAATACATTTTATTCCTCTTCGGCTCGGATTTGGGTCTTGGATCTGTTGGATACCTCCTGGCAAACGTGGGATAGGTGCTGCACACCGTGCATTGCTCCAAGCACAATTATTTCCCATCCCTTCTCCGGTGAGAATTCAGTAACGCTGAGATTTTTCTGCATTCCTAGAAAACCTGACAGTGTCAGAAAGATCACCCTGCCGAAGCAGGGAATGTCACTGTGACAGCCCCAAGCTCCCAGTGGAAAGAGGCTGGAGGTGTGACAGTGACTGGAGGGTGGAGATGCTGAGATCAGATTCAGGGAAAGCTGGAACAATTCGCTCCTGTTGGAATGCGACCATGCAGAGACCACCATAATTGTTGGTTTTTAAAAACTCTGTTTAATTATCAAGTCTAAAAAATTAAAAGCCTGGCGCGGGGCTGCCCTGCAAGGCAGCACAGGGACATCCATCCGTGTCCCCACAGCTGCCCTCTCCTCTGGGAGTCTTTCCTGCTTTGACGTGCTGTCCCAAACACCTCCCGAAGGGGACTGTGGAGGGCAAGGGAGTGTTTCTAATGCAGAAGGTGGAATTAAGTGCTGCTAACACAGAGCAGAGGGCACAACTCCCAGAAAAAGACCCTCCTTCCTCCAACTGCACCCTCCAGCCCCACCAGAGCAGGTTTCCCCCAGCCCACTGGAGACAGCATTCCACAGATTTGTCCCTCTTTGCCCAGAAGTGAAGTGGGAAGGATTTTTCCACAGAGCTGCTGCCACTCAGGCATTTGGAGATGCTGTTCCCAAATTTTCCGCCTCCAGAATCAGGCTCTTGGTTCCAGGATGCTCCAGAACGAAGCCTGTGAGAAGGTGCCTGGTGGTTTCTCAGGTGGGGAAGTCAGTGTTGTTATGGAGGATGAGGATGGAGGAAGACAAGGAATGCAGGGGGCTGTGGGAAGCCAGAGAAGGGAACCTGAAGAGGGTGGGGTGGGGTGTCAGGGGGGATTTCGGACAAATCCAGAGCACAGAAGCTCCAGTGCCCGCAGCTCTTGTGTAGACATGGAAATGGTTTGGCAAATGGTGGGAGGTGAAAAAACCAAGCAAGGAGCACATTGAGGAGGCTGAGGAGAAAGGAGGAACCTCAGAGGAATGACACCGTCTGCTGGACTAAAGGGCAGCTTTTCCCTCTCCAAAAGCTTTGTTTCTGTCCGGCTCCTGGGGGAGGAGAGCTGGCCTGGAGCTCCAGCAGTAACTTTGAGTAACTTCTCAGGAAACAGCTTATTTAGATAGCACTGCCTATTCTTCAGAGGAGGGGAGAGAAGAACATATTGCCTGTTACTAATGAATGGCTTTTCCACAGCTAACGACGTTTCCAGGGACGGACACTCCAAGGTCTCCCCGGTATCTCCACTAACAGGAGGGATTTTGGCACAAAGAGAGCACAGCTTTTCCACACACACACCCTGATAGGAGAGAGTTAAACCTCTTCTCTGCTTCTAATGGAAAATTAAGCAGGCATGACGCATCTGCTTAGAAGCCTTTTTCCTTATCTCCAGGATCAAAAAGAATTCCAGAGCTCCGAGAGCAGAAACCGAGAGCAGCTCTTTCCCTGCCAGCGCGTGCAGACTGGAGGAGTTCAGGTTGGACACAAGTTAAGGGTTGGACTCTCACTGCAATAAAGAGATTGTTTCCCCTGCCTGCAGGAGGAACAACTTTGGATCTTGATTTCTCTGCTCGAGCTTGCAGTAAATAAAAGCTTCGAGCAGAGCCCGTTAAAGCTGTTTCAATTTCCAGGCTCTGGTCTTTCCAAAATTAACTCTTAGAAAATTCGATCTGCACAAATGCCCCTTGGCTGAGGAGGAGAAGGATTCAAATCATCAGATGTTCATCACAACCTTCCGGGTCAAGGATCTCCCAGGAATAAGTCTGTGGACTTCCCACCCAGCCTGGAAAAGTCTTCAGCAAAGAGACAATAAAGATTCTACATTTAAAGAATTTTGTCAAATTGGTATCCACATCCTGCTCGAGCTTTGCACAAGAACTGGTGCTCAGCCTCGTATTCAGGTTCCTTTCAAACCTCAATCCACAAAGCCGAACTGTTGGGAGCTCGTTTCAGCTCAGCAGAGTTTTAGGTGTGACCTAAAAACCACAAACTCCAGTCCCTGAAGGACCCAGGGACTCTGGGCAAGGCTTCTGCTCCTTTTACAAAGCACAGCCCCTCCGAAAGAAAGCAAACAAAACTTAATCGTTGCTACCTTGAAGCAGCCAACCCCACGTCCCAAGGCAGAGCAGGTCCCTAACTCCAAATTGTCGGCTCTGGGAATTTTTATCTCGGTGGGGTTTCGCTGCATCTGGTTGTGCAAGTTTTTCTAACGTCATTTCTGATCAAGGTGGTTCCCAGTAACAACTTTCAGCACATCCCAGGTCAAGGTTAAGAGGGAAAGGGAAATTGCACAGGGGAGGTGCTCCTGCTGCTCTCCGAGGTGGCAGGGCCTGGAAAAGAGAGGATTAGAAA
The DNA here is from genome assembly GCA_013397815.1 of Aleadryas rufinucha. Classification (NCBI taxonomy): domain Eukaryota; kingdom Metazoa; phylum Chordata; class Aves; order Passeriformes; genus Aleadryas; species Aleadryas rufinucha. The sequence goes on from VZTH01004034.1 coordinate 32,823, forward strand.
TTAAAGGAGTTCTTGTAATTCAGAGGAGCTGTGACAAGGAGAGGGGAAAGCAGCATTTGTGGCACCCTTAACAAATGGCAGCAGTGTGCAGATGCCTGGAAACGAAGCCAGTGTCAGCTTCAAACCCATCCATGGCAAACTGATTTCAAATCATCAGCTGTTTGCTCCAGCAAAGACTGTTTTTGCCAGCAGAAATGCCCCGTGCATTTGGAAATCACTTTAAATAAGTCTGGAAAACTTCCTGCTAGGCAGGACCTGTCTCCCAGCAGAGTCCAAGCTCACACAGATTTTGTGCTGGGCAGGGTGGGAGCAATCCTGATGTTAATTAATAGTAACTGAACCTTGGGGAGGCCCTGGCACAGGGTGCCCAGAGAAGCTGTGGCTGCCCCTGGATCCCTGCCAGTGTCCAAGGCCAGGTTGGATGGGGTTTGGAGCACCCTGGGATAGTGGAAAGTGCCCCTGCCCATGGAACTGGATGAGCTTTAAGGTCCCTTCCAACCCAAACCATTCCATGATTCTCATTCAAACCACATTCGTGGTTTGCAGCATCATCCTCTCCAAGCTCAGGAGAGCCACGTGGAGAAGCTGAGCTTGCAGCACTCAGCTGCTTTGAATTTCACATCTCCACGTGAAAATGAACCCCGAGTTCCTTCTGCTGCCCTGAGCAGCTCGAATTTTTAAGGGAAAAAAGGAAGCCCCAAATGAAAGCTCCTCCCCAAAACCTCACAGGTACATGGAGGGTTTGCAACACACGGAGAAAACACAGCCAGAGCCCCACAGAAACCCCACCCCAGATTAATCAATCCCTCCCACAAGCAGCCAAGGAACACATTAAATCTTCAGGCTGCTGGGGAATTGCCGGGAGCTGGGAATGCCGGCACCAGCTCTGAAGACTAATTGGCAACGACAGCAAAATTTGATGCTATCCTTGCAAATCCTCCCTGTCAGCTTTGATGGGATTTAGGGATTGCTGAAGCACGGAGGACAAGCTCCCTCTGCCGAGGCTGTGGATGGTGGGATGTGGAGAGAAGGATGCTCCACAATAAAAGGGATACAGCTTTTCCATCTCCAATTCCATCCATCCTGGCACGGGTGTTTTCCCATGGCAGGGCTGAGCTGGGACAGAAAAATTGGATCACAAGAATAATCTGGATATTATATATTATTATTATATTTTATTTAT
>VZTH01004042.1:0-19552 GCA_013397815.1 Aleadryas rufinucha
TATATATATATATATCATGCCTTTATCCAAGTTGGCATGCTTCTTTTGAGACATTTTTATTTATAAATATAAAAAGTTTATGTGGAAACCTGCCAGGTAACACTGGTTTTGTATTTCTGATTTCAATTTGACACAGTTTGCAAATGCCTTGCCTCCCAGAAACACAAGTTTTCTTACCTCTTATTAAGTTCGCTGCTCTGGCCTCCCTGTGTGTCTGGTTTGCATTCTTCTTCTAGCCATCAGAAACTTACTGCCAAAGAGTAGCACATTTAAAACTGCACAATTTACAGAAGCAACAGTAGATGATTCATTGGTTGAGCTTTAACTTGAGCACTCAGCAAGAAAATACCGTGCATGGACCTTTGTGGTGAGGGCAGCAGAAGCAATGTTTTCCTTTTGTGAGCAATTACTTACTGTAAATTGTAGCTTTCAAGTCTTGGAGGCACTGTGAAGAGGTGTGTGCCCCCCATTGTCCATGTATGGTAAAGATGTACTGTAAAATCTATTCTTTATATTTAAACCACCCCTTTTACCTTCCAGTGAACATAAGCCAAAAAAAATAGTTGTGAATATTTCATAAAGCCAAATGTTTTGCATGCAACTTTTTCTGAAATTAAGCTGCTACTTAAATTGGGTAGCAAATATTAGTTCTAGACAGCTATGGAAGAAAAATGAACTTGATTTCATCATTTAAGCTCACCACAACACTTTAAATGGTTCCTTCTGTCATGTAGAATGGAAAAAAAAAACATTTTAAGCTAGCATGTATTTATTCTGAAGCACTAAAAAATCAAAACTTATGAAAAAAATAAAGAGAAGCTGTTCACAAAATGTAAACACATAGTATATATTTCACATGTTTTTCTGTTGAGACCCACAACCTGAATCCCTCTGGCTAATTTTGTTAATTAAATATCCCATTACATTCTTCATCTGATAGTGTCAGACTTGTGTATTCTGGCAGAAATCTAAACGTTGAACTCTTCCTAGTGTAAGAAGACACATCTCAAACTGAATTTTGGTTCCCAGTTTATCCAAGCACTAGTTATGTGTTTGGTTTTAAAGAATATAAATGGCCCATTGAAACTGATATGCTGTGAGAGTTCCACACCAGACAAATGACCAGATCTGACTTTGGCTGCGGCTGTGCAGCTTGACAGAAGTTAATGGTATTGCTGAGATATAACTGAGGGCAGAATTTGGCCCTGGTCCCATGCTTGTCATAACTTACCCTACTAAACTGAATGTTAAAAGTTTCGTACAAGGAACTCCATGCAGAGCTCCGATGATTAATGGGATCTGGATGCAGAAATTCCTGTGGGCTACAACTGAAAATTCATTCTTCTATTTTGATGGCTGTTCATTTTAATAGAGGACTTTGATACCACATTGTGCTGACAACTGTGGAATAGTCTGGCTACTTATATTTATCACTTTGAACTTCCAGAGGCTCTTGAAACCCTCATGGAAGCTAGGCATTGCATGAAATTCCAAAGTACCCAGAAGTTTAAGGCTGCTGTTTACTCCTTCCCTTGAATTTTGACAAGTCCCGAGAGATATTATTTAAGCTTCTGTAGGGAGTATTAATGCATTTGAAAGGAAGGTAACAAAGGATAATTTTGTTTATATATGTACCAGTACAGCCATAGTAGACAGTTAAAAAGATTTTCCTTACAAAAAGTAATGAAACTTCCACAAGAACATAACATTTCCATTATATTGAGAAAGGTAAACTGCAGATAGTTATGTTTCTCACATGGGATGCTTTATTGAAGAGAGCATGGCATTATCCAAATGGGACATTTGAATCTATTTCAGATATTATGAGTTGCTAATTTGCTGTTATAACAGCCCCAAAGCTGTTCCTTCAGCCTGAGCTGGCAGCAACAAGGATATGAGCTGGAAATCTTAATGAAGGTAAATTTTAGCTACTTCTCCCCCTCCCCTCCTTTTTTTACCTGTAAAATATTTCTTTTAAAATTCTGAGGTGTGTTTCTCCAGTAAGACACTCCTAGTATAAAGACAATCTGTATATTGCTTAGCCTGCCCCACAGAGTGTTTCTCTTGAGCTGGCAGAGGAGTGATAGCAAAAAATATGGTCTCTGATCCTTGGACTCTGTGATTACATTTAAAATTCCACAGGTGAATCAACCGTGGGTGGATATTTAAGCACTATGTGAGTGAAAGGGAGGGAAGGACGGCAGAATTGGCATGTGTGATTTCAGCTGCTTGAAGATGACACTGCTTGCATGGCACTGTCACCTACATGTCCTGCTCCAGGAGATTTTTCTTCTAGACAGCCCTGGATGCACTGAAAAGGGAATACCTTGGATCCTCGTGGAGCAGCAACAAAGTGCTGCACATCGTTTCTTCTGGTCACCTCCATTTTCTGCTGCTGTGGAGAAGATGGGGAGCAGGAAGGAAGAAGAAGGAGGTGTTTTCAGATGCAAGCCCCATGTAGATGCCTCATACAAAGCCCTGCAGTAGACACCACTAGGCAAAAGCAGACCATGGTTTGTACTGATGCAGCTTAGCAGAAGGAAGCTGCTTTGGTGCATTTTGCAAACTATTGGACTTTTTGCCTGTGTGTGCTGTGCCTTTTCATCAACACAACTACTGAGCCCTGAGCTCAGGTGCAGACCTCTCGAATCTCTGGCCAAGTAACTCCTCTTGAACAGAAGGGTCAGGGTAGTGAATATGGGTGAAATGGAGAAGGCAATCATCTTTGCATAAAATTCTGAGCTTCTCAATACCAGAAGAGAAGCAAAGCTGTAAAACCTGTTGGCAGGAGTGCAACCCAAGTGAAAAATCAGTGCAGGATTACCAGCTGAATTGCACTCTGTGAGCCAGTTTCTGTTCTCATAGGGTGCAAATCTGGACCAGCTCTCCTAACTCCGGGAAAGTATTTCAGGATTTATATCTTCTGAGTGGAGCTGAATTTGGCCCTCTCTTGTGCAGACTGGAGTTATACTGTCACTCCACAAACTTCAGTATTTTTAGCAGCAGTTGTCACATCTAATCAAACACAAAATTTAGCAGGATGAAGTGAGAAAAGTGCATGGTTCAGGAGATTTAAAGCCAAAATTCCAAACATTTTATCCAATCTCTAACTGACAGATAAGTAAAGAAGTTTGTATATGTATATATGTATTTTAGAGTTATTTACTGGTACTTTTATGCTCTTAGCAACATTCCACTTCTGAAATCGCTAGCAGACGCCTCCTATCCAGAGACTAGTTTATTAAAAACCCCCAAAAGCCCAAGCACCAAACTCTCAACAATGATATGTTATCTTAAAAGTGAACTATTTACAATGTTAATTCATAAACTAACCACGTTCATTTTGGAAGAGAGCAGAGACAATAATATATAATCTATTTTCTGATGCAGATTCCAAGTCACAAATGCTCACAAGTTTTTAAAAAGAGCCTAGGACCCAAGAGCTGACCATATAAATTAGCTGATAAAAGAGTTAGAAAAAGAGATAACAATAGCAATTCATAAGCAGAACCATGTGTACACATAGGGAAACAAATTTGGTCCAGTAGGCTATTCCTTACTGTCTATTCATTACTGATTACTCCCTCATCTTTATCTTTTAATTCCCCATATCAAATCTTTTCAATTCATCATCAGCTATGGAGATCAGCTGACATATGTTTGCCTAGTTCAATCTGGCCTGAGGCAATATCACAGCTGGAGGTATTTCATGGAAAAAATGACCTATCCAGAATGTATTGTCAGTTATTCAAATGATATAAAGTCAGTAATCTTGAAGAACTGATTTTGAGGAGTTGGAGTATTCTTTTTCCATGGTTTTAAGGAAAAGGACTGGAATAAAGCAGGAGGTATCAAAAGAGGTGAAATATTTGAGAATCCTGAATGCTCAATGAGCATCCTGAAAAAAAGCAGTAAATGCAGCCTCCTCTACTCATTCTTTTATTGCGTGACTATCTGGAAATTTATCTGTAGAGTTTGGTTACTATTGCGAGAGTGATTCGTCAAGAAGAAATTCTTAAGTGTGTGCTGGGAATAGTGTCACGGGAGTGAGACTGTGATCTTGACATCCAGTTGTTTGAGAAAGAGCTCAAGTTTTGCAATTCCAAAGGAAAGAAGAATTATCTGTGAAAGGAGACTGAGGTTTTAAATTAACAGTTAATTATTTAAGAACTAATTGCAGTTGGAGACACTCAGGAAGAAAAATTTCAAAGTCGTTCTTATTCTTTTCTTGGGTTATTTTGAAGTTTTCAAGGTTTTCAGTTTCTTTCTAAAATGGCTGTACATGTGCAGTTACAGCTTTTCCGTGTATCACCCCCACCCTTATGTGGTCCTGCTGGTATTTCTGATTGAGGTTGTGCAGCCTGACTCACTCTGCACATGCTAAAAGGAGTCATGCTGCTGACTTCAGTGGCTTTTTGAGAAGCCTTGAGGAAGCAAATGAATTCTGCTTTTTCTTCATTTCATTTTGTACTGTTGCTTGAGTGGCAGAAATGTGGGACAAGATAGTCCATTTGGCTGCACATTTGCTGAGTTTAAATGAGGTGGGTGAGCAAGCTTTAGCATGTGTTTGAATAGCAAAAACCTGCAAACAGGCAGTTTTTGTGGGAAAAAAACCCTCACAGCAGAAGGAATAGCTTTTGTTGTAAAATTTTACCTGATAGTTCATTTTTTTAATCCTTTAAACATCATGGAAAGAATTAAAGTTTACTGGTAGGAGTGGGGTTAGGGACTACCTCAGCAGTACCTTATTTCCATTGTAAATCTAATATGGGAGAAAAAAGTGTGGAGAAGGGTGGGTGAAACATGGCACATATGTTATTAGAGAAATGCAGGACCTGAGAAAAATAGCTTTCAAGATGATTTACTTGGCTATGTGTCAGGCTGGGGAGTATTTCTCTGCTCGAAGTGAGCCAGATCACTGTGAGAACAGCGGCTGACTTGAGGGTCCCAGGGACAACTTGCTTGGTGACAGAGAGGAAGGAGCACTTCCATCCTTGTGTCCCTTTTCCACACTTATCATCAAGCCCTCAGGCTCCAGAGGAGCCTCAAACCATCTCAGGATGAGTTCAGGGTATTGATAATGTGTAGGCTGTGCTTTCCCATTCCTTCACTCCATGCTTGCCCAAGTTTCCGCTGTGGAAGTGCACAGATGTTTACACAAAATACAGACACTTGTACTGTCCCTTGCCAGGCATCTCACACCTCCTTCTCCCCAGGGCACACACTGTGTCCTCTCTCTTAAAAGTCACCGATCTGGCCCAAGTGCTCATTCTCCTGAAACTCCAGTTTCTCACTGCAGCCCTGGCAGACAGCCCCTTCCACATCTGCTTCTCTCATCCCCCACCTGGACATCCCGGTTCTGGCCCGCTCCAGGGACCTGTAACCTGGGGCTTTGTTCCCTCTCCGCCCTCTTCCTTACCTCTGCTGCTTTTCCAAAACACATTCATGTGATACCTTTGGCTGTCACTTGTAGTCCTAGAGCTGCCAGCACCACTTGCCATTTTGCTAGCCTTTAGGGTACCTTTGTGAACACATACCCATCCCACTGGATGCATCCCCTGGAGCAGTAGCACTTTTAATTGTACTTTGCAGGAGGTGCCTTTCGAATCCCATCTCTGTAGAGACCCTGCTCCTTTGCTGGCCCATCTCCCTACAGCATTTCTAACAAGATCGCTGTTAATATATTGGGTAATTTATTTTCCTTACGTGTTTCAAGTTGTCTTATCCCCATATATAACTCCTAGACAGGTCAGTCAGGTTTCTTTGGATGTCCTGTTATCTGAGATCGGTGTTGTACAGCATGGCCTGCAATGCATGAAATCAGAGCAAGCTGTATGCTCGCGCCGTGCAGCATGGCTAATCATTCTCAAATGCTATCATCAGTTATCTTGGAGGAGTTAAAAAAAAAAGAAAAATACTCAAGCAGTCTGTGGCTGATTTAATCTTTAAAATCAGGAGAGACTTTGCAGTGATTAAAGAGCCATTTCCTGACTACATATTGATATGAGTTGCTTCCAAGTCAAATATGAGGGAGACTGACAGGCATTCAGTCTTGGTCTGATTGGCAGGTCCCAGCCCCACGAACAGCGAGCTGTTTCCTGCTCTTGTTTAAAGGCGTTCTGGGGTGGTCTGTATTTAATACACAGCCATCTCAAGTAATGGCCCTGGTATTTTCTATTGTAATTGACAAAATTGCACACTTTAATTTTCAGCATCTATAAGGACAGGTGGAAAGTTTTATTCAAAAACTGAAGGCTTCATGTTGTTTTCCAACAGCTTCCAGAAGCCAGTCACTTTGGGAGCAATTCTATGTTCTGAGAAATGCCAGAAAAAAATGTGTGCTGAAGGATTTCTCTAATATTGCTGAGGAGCACTGAGTCCCTTTTAACATAAATCAGCAAGGCAAAGAATTGCAGGCATGAATAACAACAGTTTTGTGGGACACTGATCTTTGAAATCTGGAAAACACCTTTAGAAGCCCTTGATCAGCATGGAGAAGATGCTCAGGAAAAGGAGGTTTGATCCAAGTATTTTTGCAAGGCTACTGAATGGTTATGGCTTCGTCATTTCACTTCTCCAAGGAAAAAGTTGCTTCATCTGAAAAAAGGGAGGCTGAGATAGCCACCTTCTTCACAAAGGATTTTGGCATATTCTTCAGGTTTGTGAAAGATATCTTGCAATATGGTGCCCAAAGTAACAGGAAATTCAACTCAGTGATTCAGTGCTCTCTTCCAGTTCTGCATTCCTGAGGATGTAGAAAGGTCTGTGTGAACTCAATGTTTTTATTAAGGATGGCCTGGATTATGAGTTTACAATAGATAATCATGTGCAAATGGCCTTCCATTTTTAGCTTCCCCTCCCTTCAGAGGGTTCCTCCCTGCATGGACATAGTTTTCCCTGTAACTTCAGTGTGGCTTTAGGCAGAGACAGAGTACCTGCAGCTCTGGGAGACTTAGTGCCGAAACCTCCTCGGTTGCAATTGCTCACACAGTCCCATGCTTTCCTCGGAAATCAAGTCACTCCTACTCCCATTCGTGTATCCCATATCATCTCCCTTCGGAAATCCCAAGCCTATCCTAACAAATCATTACATTCACAAAAATATCCAGCAAACTCAGGCAAAACAGCATCAGAGATTTAGTCTTGCTTTTTTTTTTTTTCTCTCATCTCATCCAGATCTGATACCAGAGACAAAAAGGAATTTTGCTGTCCTGATCATTCTCTTTCAGTTATTTACATTTTGTTTTATTGCTAACAGCTAATAAATTCAAACAAAAACAAATACTTCTCCAACCTCAAATGTGAACAGCTTGTGTATGCTTTTTTAAAAATGAAAGATAGCTGATAGTTATAATCCCAGGCAAAAAAACCTCTTCTGCAAAGAACTAAAAATGTACAAAAACACAAAAGAGAAAAGGGTTGAGGGATTCGGGAAGAAAAAAAAAAAAAGGGCTTCAGGGAATCATTGTGCTGTTTGCAAAGCAAAATTGCCGTTTCTGTAAACGATTATTTAATTGTTGATATGAATTTAGCATGGTGATAAAATTTTTTCCTGGCTCTGACAGACATTCTCTAGTGGAAAGAAATAAATCTGGGGAGTATGAATTATGTGCAATTGGATCACTGATTTGCTCTAACTTCAGCATCAGTTGGAGCTCATTGTACTTTCTGATATATTTCTATATATGAAAACGCAACTTGAAAAGTATTAAAACTGATTAAATGTGACATTGCTCAACATAACGCTAATATAAAAGGCAATTCCAAACTGTGGGGCACACCTCTTGAGTGCTTTGCTATTCTCACAGAGGCTGGAAAATGTGCTTTTGCCTCAGGAAAGGTCTTTTGCTACCTACCAGCAATGAAACTATGTCACAAACTATAATTTGTCCAAGTGTAGGACAAAACCTGAAACAAACTCAGCAGGCAAAAGTAACCTGAGTTATCATACAGGATAAATTAGTGTTGAGCTTTTTGATATGTCTGTGCAAATGTAAAATTCAGAAGTTAATAATAAGCCAAATGCAGATGCCCAGCCTTTGACTAGAGTAAGAATGTGTGAGCAGCAGTGCCCATATATCTAGGAAGCATCAGGGAAGTGCCTGGTATGCAAGTTGGAGTCAAAGAGGATACAACTTCTATTAGAAAATGGAAGTATTTAAATAGGATGTATTGTTTACATCCAAGTGGGAGAAGGAGAGCCACAGAGGTGTTAGTTTACCCAGGTTAGAGCTGTGATGAACATGAGCATGGAGGTAAGGAGCAAATTCCCAGTTTGCCTGGAGCATGAGGCAGAAATCCCTCTGGCTTCTGTGGGATAGGACTTCTTGATCTTCCCTTGTTCTCCTCTCCTCCATCCTAGCCATTAGGATTTCTTCCTCGTTTGCTTCAGCAGATGTTGCTTGCCTTACGCAAGAAGATGTTGTCTTAAAAAAATTTCAGAAGAAAGTTCAGCCTGTGGCTTGTTACTGCCATTATTTATTTTGAACAAGATCCAATATTATAAGGCACATGGACAATCAGGCTATGGATAAAATGATTAGGATAGGGCTGACTCAGACCTGTTAGTCTGGCAAGGACTCAGCAGTGTGTATTCCAGAAAGTGAACTCCCTAAGAGTAATTTTCCTTATCAGAAGCTTTTATAATTCTGTGTGAGATGATAGTGGATGGAAATAATCCTGCTTGAATCAAGGACATAATGTTTTTCCCATTTTTTTGTATTTCCAGAGATGAGAATTCTAGTCATATCTACACATAACGCTTTTATTTCTATCCTATCTTATATTTGTGCCCTGCACATCTCTTGCTAGAGGAGCTGAATCAACAACACACATTTTTCTAAGTATGTGAGCCTAGCAGAAAATCTGTCACTGCTGTTCTGAATTCCTTCTTATGACAATGTGTGAAAAGATGTAACAATCTGACTTCCTCAGCTAGCTATCCTTCAGTTCTTTTCAGTTCTCACCGCTTTAACTTCCAGCTCAGGAAAAGAGAAAAGTTGAAGTTAAATTCTGTAAGAATAATCTGAATTTACTGAATTCAGCATGAACTGAGCACATAATATATGCAAAAGTGTTAACCTGCTAAAGAACAGCTCTTTTTATTTTGGGATTCATTCCAACAAGTCAATGGAAGTTGCAGACAGTGCACAACAAAATAAATGCATATTAAAAAAATTTAATTTATGTTTATGCTGTTAAGTATTTCCCTTCACTACTGAAAGAGAATTTCTAAGTTATGAAAGCAGAAAGAGAAACTGAAAAAACAATTAAAGCTGAGGAGGGCTACTTTATTATCTATGTCTACTTTTTCTGGGCTGCATCCAGGGATTAAATTATTATTTATCCACTGCAATATATCACAGGAAAAAAAAACAACAAAACAAAACAAAAAACACCCACAAAAACCTGCAATGCTTTGTTTCCAGAAGGGTTTAACACTGAGATAGCTATCTTGAAGCAAAAGGAAAAACAATAATAAAGCCTTGCATTGTTTAATTTACCAGTGCATTCAATTTTGCCTTAAATCGCTCATGAAAAATGTGTGCAAGGAGTATTTTGCCTAAAACAAAACTTCTAAAGAGAAAATAAAAGAAATTACGTGATGGAAATAGCCTTTATGCTACGTCAATGATGAGGGCGCTTCATCATATTTTTAAGAGACATTTTTGCTGAAATTGCTTTGAAACAACTATTTATTTTCTTATTCTGAAAATAAAATTCTCTTCAAGCCCACAAATATAATTTTAAATATTGCAGCATATTAAGAATGTGTCTAATAAGTATTGAGCAAATAAAAAATGTTCACTGTTTAGAAAAATAAATTAGAAAAAAATTCTTAGATCTGTTTGGGAAAATGAGTTTGTTATGAGCTTTCAAAAAAACCCAAGCATAAATTGTGGGATTTTAATGCAATCAATATCCTCCTCATAAGTACCTGCAATGCTATTTTTTAAAGGAGAAATTAACTTCGACAGCAGAAAAAAACCTTCTTTCTTGATTATTTAATGTGCACAGAATGAATAAAGTATAAAGAAGTATGTGGCTCCTCTGTTAATGGGAATTTCATAAATCCTTATCAGAATATTGTGGTTAAAGAAGTAGAGCCATACTCTCTCTTTCTTTGTCCTGAGGACTTTTCTACTGAAAACCAGATGGATATTGAAAAGAAGCACTTGAGCAAAATGGGTATCTGAGTTTCTAGGAGTACTCTGCAGGAGGAAAGCCCTGCTCACTGAGGAAAGTCATGTCCCTCTGCATCCTGAGCAGAGAAGGCAGTGGATGGCAGAGTGTCACCTCTCTGGTCACCCCTTGGCACATCCCATGGAGCACCTGCCTCCGAGCTGGCCAGGCTGCATCCATCCAGAACACTGGCACTGCCTGCAGTCTCACAGCACAGCAAAGCAAGGGGCTTTCTTCTGTCAGAGACCTCTAATATGGAAAAAAGAAAGTGGCAGAGAACAGCTTCAACAAGTTAGAGCTGAAAGCAGAGGACCTGAAAGGATTCTGGGGCTCTTTCAAGTTTTGACATAATATGGACATTTTAGTGCACTTGAGAACTCATATTACTGCAAGAAGGGCTAAAAAGCCTCTGTCTTAAAGCAGACCCAGCAAAACTTTGAGCATATGTTTGAACATGAAATGCAAGGAATTATCCTGGAGAGGCTGAGAGAGCTGGGACTGTTGAGTTTGGAGAAGAGTAGGCTCAGAGGGGATCTTACCAATAAACACCAGGTGGGGGAATAACGAGAGGTGTAGCCAGTTCTCAGCAGTGCTCAGGGAGAGGATGACAGAGCACACATGCAAATACAAGAAACTACTTAAACAGAAGAAAACACCTTTCTGTGTTAGGGTGGCCAAACACTGAAACCAGTTGCCCAGCATGACTGTGGAGTCTCTATCCTTGGAGGAATTCAAAAGACATCTGGACATGTCACTGAACAACCTGATCTAGTTGATCCTGCTTTGAGCAGGAGGGTTGGACTAGATGATGTCTGGAGGTCCCTTCCAAACACAGCCATACGGTGAGTCTGTGTTTCTGTGAGGTAGTGGAGGACTGTGTTTCAGTGTAGAATTTCCCAAAACTTCCATTCAGAAAAAAACAGGATCAGAGAGGCACCCTGAGATGTTAGGCTTCCTCACTTCTCAGAGCTGTTCCTCAGACCACCTCTCAATGTGGGCCCATGCTCAGTTTCACAAGTCAGTTATTATCAAACTTTGCTTTTCCAAAAATCAGTAAGTCAGTCTAAAATGAGGTTTGCCATGATCACTTTTACCTTTTGTTTTTTGCCCCTTCCCAGTTTGACAGTCAAAGCTCTACTTGGCAGCTAACAGTCTTTGGCACTCACTCTTTTGTCTAAAATATAGTCCACAGACTGCTTGTCATGGAGAGATGTGAAATTCATCTTTACAACAGGAATCCAGCTGAACCAGGGACCTGCAGTGAGCACTGTTAGGGACCTGCACACCTGCTTATATCTCCTTACTGACTTCAAGTCATTCCTTTTGTCTACAGGGCTGAAGCCCGACTGCAATTCCTGCTCTTGCCCTCCTTTCAGATTCTTAGCTCACAGAAAGCTGCTTTCGAGGTCAGAATAAAAGTGGGAGTTCAGAGGATTTTCATGTTGTTGAAGTGAGCTACCACTTTGCTGAAGTGAACTGCAATTTTTCTTCCACTGTGACAGTGACAAATGGTGTTTAAAACATTAAAAGTGCTTTGTAGTAGGTTATTCAGAATGCAAGTTTAGTGCTGATTGACTTGATTTTCCTTAGGTTGCACTGTACCTACAGTAAGAGCGCTTCAGGAGAACATTTATCTCTGCTGCCATGTAGGAGCAATCAATCTAAATAAAGCCTATGAATGGAAATTGAGCCTAAGAATGAGGATCTTTTGCAATGTCAATTTGTCTGAGAATGCCAAGAAAACTTTCAATAAAAATTAAAGAGCAAATTACATTTGCTCAGTAACAGAATTTTTACTATAGTATTACCAGTATTCAGGTTTTCCTTTCCTTGGGTTAGGCACTTTTCTCTCAATACATATCTCAAAAATTTCTCTTCCTTTCTCTACTATTCTCACTTAGGAAGCTTGCAGGGAAATGAAAGATTGCTTTTATCTGGTTTCACTACACTGTTAATAATCTGCAAGGAGTATGTAATCATATGCAGTGCTGCTGAAGGAAATATCCAGAGCTCTTCAAAGTCATCTAATTACCCATGTACCTACCTCAAGACCTACCACCTCATACTGATTTATCCATGGGATTCAAAGCTGGGCTGGAGAGACCACCTCTGAGGGGTGAAATGGAAGTTCAGCCTTTCTGACTGTTACTACTTAGCCCCACAGCCAGGACAGTTAATGAATGCCAAATGTGGTGTTGTGGAATTAGTCTACCAGGATCTAGCCAAAGACTGCCAATTTGTCTCACATAGGCCAGCAAGTAGCCAGATAACAATCTGAGGTAGTAACTTTGGGGTAAAATACTGGCCACTTCAAAGGCAGTAAGATTTGTGGCCGTTGACACTGTGCCTGTGATTTCTGCCCTGGTTGCAGATGACTAGCTCAGATCTTAGCTGCCTGTTGATGGATTTAAACTATCTTCTGAGTCACCTAGACTTTGCCTCTCCTTATGCTCGCTCCTCTCACCTCACTCCTGTAGTTTGTCTTCGGCTTTGGTCACCAGCCACAAGGTTTGTACATAAAGAGCACTAATCTCTTTCCTATCTTTCCCGGTCCCAGTGAAAGCTGTTTTCACTCAAGCTGTTGTTGGTGCTCTGGATGACATTGTGCAGCACACGAGGAGCTGGCGGGGGGAGCGCAGCAGGGAGGCCAGGCTGTCGCAGAGGTTAAGAAAACAGCTTCCAAGGAGCACCCAGCCTCTGCCTTCCCTCCGTCCTCTCTGTCGTTTTCTGTGCGTGTGTGTGTAAGCATGTGTGTACTTGGAGAGCATTATTTCTTTTCTGCTTTCCTGCTAAGTCTTTTACATGTGCTCACAGGCAGATGTGTTACTGCCCTCTGAAGATTTTGTTTTTGTTTTTTTTTTAACACAAATTCTGTGTTTGCAGGTTCTTTCACATGTGAATTAACACTATCTGAAATGGCAGACTCTGGGAAGTTTAAATTACTCTATCACTTATGAGGAGCTACATCGTTAGTGTTACTGTTCTCCATTTCATTTAAAAAGTGAGGAAAACACAATTCAAATGTCTGCAGACTCAGCCTAATAAAAATGATAGATTAGATGTCAAACTGCTCCACTCCCACCCAGCCCCTCCTTTCTCCAACCTTCCCTTCTGTTGTTCGAAAAGGAGTCATGCAATAGCTTCCTTGCTGCTGTTGGGTTTTGGAAATAGCCAGCTGATTCTGGTAGCTCAGGGATTAGTCTATTTTGCTTGCACTCAGTGAGCAATGCTGTATAAAAACTTGCCCTGCCTTAGTAATTTGGCTCTTCATGCTTCACTGGAGTTTACCAGCCCACCTTGGCTGCAGATCAGATTTGAGCTTAACCTCTATGTTCTACCAGCCATCTGAACAGCACAGTGGTTCACAAACCTCGCAGGATGTTTCTGTAATTATGTGAAGGTGGTTTAGCAGAATGAGCTGATGAAAGGAAACCAAAATGGAGATCTTGCAGGCTGGTATTTTGCGCTAGTAATCAGATTAAGTCCAAGATGAATGCTGGTGGTATTTTACAGGCACCCTCAGAATACAGAAATAATTGCAAATATGATAGAAGGAAATGATCTGTACACTTGAAAGAAATATCAATGGAGTTAATGTTTCTAACTGTATTGCATATTAAAATTAATAGCTCTGGTGCCTGCCTCAAGAGTTACTCAGAGCTAGTGGATGATTCTAAGGAATACTTTCAGGCACTGGGACTGCAATTTCTGTACATTTAAAGTGTCACAAGGGACCCTGTGATGGTCTGGGTCAGGGCCAGGTGGCAACCTGCATGCAGTGCACAATTCCTAGGAACAGCTTGGGATCTTGCACAAGCGTTTCCCAGCAGAGTTTGGATATGATCACTCTATTTAAGAGAGTATAAAAGCTTAGTAATATTGATGCAGGCTGTTCCCTGCCAGCTGGCTGCAGCACCAGAGAATGGCACTGGGCACATTTAATTTATTAATATCGACATAGCCAAAGAGGCCAGAGGAATTCTGCCATGAGTTTGAAAGGAACCAGAATTTGGCTGGTGTTGTGCAAGCATCACTTCCAATCTGTAGTTCTTAAAGCACTTTACTAAAGGGACTAAGAACTAGTCTCAGTTTACACGGGGAGAATAAGATTTGGAGAGCCTGAATGGCTTGAATAGGTCACAGATTTCATCTGTGGCAAAGAAAGTAAGAGATTCCTGTATCAGCATAACTTCAGGTCTTATTATCAGACTCATTCTGAGCTTTCACCTTGATGTGTAACCTTCAGTTTCATGGCTGAGCTTCAGTATGACCTCAGCAATCAGGCTGTTCCTCCTTTCTGTGCCTTCAACCAAGTCTCTTTACTGTCTCATCACTTTAAACTTAAAATCTGTCTGAATTTAAATGGGGGAGAACTCACTTTTTCTGTGTATTGGCCAGATTGTTACTTACCATGTTATACCATCTGTTTGTATTTTCTTTACATGTGAACCTACTGTAAAAAATATCTTCATGAGATTTAGAAGAATCCACTATTACTGTTCTTTAGAAAGCCAAAGAAACAGGAGAGACATCACCAAAATTGAAGCTGTCACCCTTGTAGTTTTTGACACTGAAAACCTTTTATTTTAAATTCTGTGCTGCATTTTTTACTTTATTTAAAATGTAAAATAGGCATCTGCAGCCCAGATTTTCTGACTTGTAGCTGCTTCTTTTGCTAAACGTCATCTCCCCTTCATTACATACCTTTCCTCTAGGGGTCCTTGTGATCCCAGCTGCCATGATGGTTTGAAAATGCTGAGTCAGTACCTCAGTACTTTTTATTTGCACTGTATTTGATGGCTTTTCTTCTTATGTTTGGTTGGAACCTTAACAAAATCTCACAGCCCTCTCTCTGAGAAAAAAAGGGTGAATATAAGGAAAACAGAACATGCAAAAAACTGTGACATCTCAGGGGACCACGGTTGAAATAAGGAGAAGAGGTGCAAGGTATTTTCCAACATTCAAAAATGCATCAAGCAAGGCAGTGCCCACTGTTCCCTGAGCATGTCCAGGTGCTTGTGGGCACTGCTGATGCTGTGCTTGGAGAGAGCGTGGCACAGTGAAGTTAATGCCCATGGCTGCCACAACCTCTGCTTCCTGAGTGAGTCTGGGAGAAATACATGTCTGTGGTGGCTATTTCATCCTCCCCATAACCAAACCAACCCAAACCAACCCAAATCAACCCAAATCAACAAACCAAAACCCCACAAAAAAACCAACAACCCCCACCAAAACATAGTGTAATGGCTTAACCCTGGCAGGCAGCTCAGCCTCAAACAGGCTCACTCCTCCCAATAGGCTGAGGGAAAGAGTCAGAAAAAGTGAAAGAAGCAAAACTCATGGGTTGAGATAAAGGCAGTTTAATAGGTAAATCAGAAGCCTTTTGCACAAGCAAAGCAAAATAAGGAATTAGTTCCCTGTTTCCCAGTGGCAGGGAGATGTTCAGCCATCCCCAGACACGTTACATTTACTTCTTCCCTCGGTTTTTATTGCTGAGCAGGAAGTCATGTGATTTGGGCTATCCCTTGGGTCAGTTGGAGTCAGCTGTCCCACCTGTATCACCTCCCATCACCTTGTGAACCCCCAGACATCCTGGTTGGATGGAGAAAAAAAGGCCTTGATGCTGTGTAAACACTGATCAGCAATAACTAAAACATCTCTATGTTTTCAGTCCTGTTTTCAGCACAAATCCAAGACACAGCACCATATAATCTACTGTGAAGAAAATGAACTCTATCCTGGCCCAGTACAATGAGGGCAATGAAGAAGGTAAAGAATGGAAAATAGAAAGGAAGGGAAGAGAAAACAGGGGCAAGAAATTTTATGGGCCTGTAAGATGTACGACAAAATGCCCAACTAAATCCTATAGAAAAAATTCCCCTTGCTTTTTTTTTTCCTGATATGCAAAGAGCAGTGAAAAACCAAGGAAAAAAAATTCACTAACGAGGTTGCAGGATCTCTGTTACTGGAACTACGAGAGATCAGAAATTGCCAGAAATGGAGAAGACACAGATCTTCAGGGCAGGTTTCACTGGTATATCGGGGATTTTCAGTGGTGGGGGCTATAGCTCAGTCTTGTCCCACTTTGTATCATTAGCAGAAAAAGTGAGATCAGGATTAACAGTTCATGGCATTGAGGTTTTAACATTCTAAGACAAAATTTTGATCTCTGACAAGGATGCTAATTATACTGAGGACAATACACAAAACGTGTTCCTAACAGTAATGCTGAAAATGGTACGTTTCAGACAAGATTTATCAGACAGAAAGACACTTCCTGTCTAGAATCTGTCTTCCTTAGAACACTGACACTCTCAGTTGTCCTTCAAGGGCTGACCTTACTCTATTGACTCTTTCTGTGAACTATACTATTTCCCTCAGATTGAAATTTAGTATGATCAGATATTCGCGCAAGTTGTTCTCACATCCTTCTCTGCCACCCCTGACCACCACAAAAGGCATGTGGTTGCAGAGGAATCAATAAAGTGATACAGGAATGGGAATATAAGATATATGGCAAAATTTTTGCTCTCTACCCTTAATCTGTGGAGCATCCATTGAAGTTCTGTGGCTAGTTCAGGCCAAATTTAAGAAAGCTGAGGGTCTGTTAGAGAAAGTCCTAATGGTAACTATAGAATAAGTTTGGAAGCACATATGACTGAAAGCCTGTATTTTTCTTAATACAGAGATGTCTCAGAGGACGCATGAAAATATTAGATGATATAATTATAAAATTACTACAAGAATAACAGAATAAACTCTTTTCCATGTCATTGAGGATAGCACAAGGAATAATGGGCTTAAATTAAAGCCAGTAAATTTTAATGCAAAAGTGTTACCTACAAAGTGATTAAGCCCTGGGGATGCTGAAGAGTTATTCTTTAAGAACAATTAAAATGCATCTATTTAGAATGACAGAGGCTGAACTTTGTCAGCACTGGAAGGGGAGGAGGACTAGAACATTGCTAGAGGTTCCTTTCAGACTTATATTCTGTGATTCATATACATATACATACCTAATTCATATTCATACACTTTTTTTTTCACCTCAGAGGGAGGTCTCTGCTGTTGCTGAATATTTCTGCTTTAGCACAAACACTATGTGGAGTCCTGATGAAAATATGATTTTTTTGTTGTCATTTTAACTGTTTCTCTGGCTTTACTTTCCATTTGATTGCTGCATTTGGATTGCTTTCTGGTGTGATATCACCACTTATTGCCCTTTTTTTTCCTCTCTCCTCCTCCTGTGTCCAGCAGCCTGAGCTTCCCTTCTTCCCACTGCTATTACTTAACCCTTGACTTTGAATAGTTGCTTTCAGAGTGCAAGTGTAAGATGCTTTCCATGTCCATCAGTTTGTTGACCTTGGAACTTCTAAACTGTGGAAACTGAGTTTGCCACACAGATCTGGTTTTAAAGCACCTGACAAAATCAAGTGCAGAGCTACTGGAGGAAGAGACCTCTTCTTCCCCTGCAATTTACCAAAGTCACCGCTGTCAAAAATGAAGAAGATGGATTCTGCTCTCTGGCCAAAAGTTCTGCTCAAGCACTTAGCCTGTTGAGAAGCCAAGATCCACAACAGTTTCTGGCTTCCAGATTACTGATCAAGGTGGCCCCTAGTAAGTGTTCAGAGCTAAACAAACTAAATGATGACTTCCTTTACCAATACAGGGCCTCTGCTCTGCAGAACTTGCAAATTTGCCATAATGTAAACATCCTTCCATCATAACAGAAACAGATGTCTTTCTATTAGTTATGTTGCTATGTCTGCAGGTGCCAAAAGCATCACACATACTATTTGCTCTCTGCCCAAAATAGCAATGGGCAAATTTTAGACAGTTTGGTGAAAATTCTGTTATGGCTGGATGGGAGTTGAACTTCTGTGACCTCCATAAACTGGGAGAAAGAGCTGTAGAAACCTGTAGGGTTTTTTTATTATTATTATTTGAAACTGTGAAAATCTGCAGAAATCAGGTATAAAATTGTGTGTCCACTTCCAGTTACTTATCATCTCTAGAAAATATAGAACAGTAAATTACTGACCCTGTTCATAAAAGAGTGGTCCCGTGGATTCAAATCCTGTATTTTGCTTCTTATTCAATTTTAGAAATCAAGAATTAAGGTTTCTTTCAGAACAGAGATTTCTTGCATGGACCGGGGGACAAATTATGTTTCTATTTAGGGAACAGAGAATGTAACAAATAGGGAAATAACTATATATATAATAGTTCTGCCTTATATCTTGAGCTGACGAGGAAAATTAAATAGACAACTTAAAAAACATTCACTTCAAAAAAGTGTTGTTAAGCTTCCTGACAAAATCTTAGGCTGTACCCAAGAGATGTTCAAAGTGTCAAAGGACCTGAGTGAAGAACTCCAGTCTCCTGAATACATTTGCAGCTGGTTTATTCATTTATGAAACAGAAATGCCAGCCCTATATATAAACTGACTCTCACACAGATACTAAAGAGGTCTAGGTCCAAATGTCCACATCTCAGTTTGCATATATTTTTGAAAAATGAAAATCCCAGTTTTATTAGAAAAACTCAAGCAGCCAGTAGTTTATATTCCCATGCTCTGCTTTCTAATAATATATTTTTTAATTATTAGATAATGTAGTGGTGGGACTGCTAGAAGTATAGCTATATGCACCCCTAAGGCTTCTGGCAATTATTTGTCTCTTGCTGCTGCTGGTTCTGCTATTCTGAGCTGAAGGCCACACTAGAAAAAACTAAAATAAGTGTGTACCTGAAATGAATTTGCCCTTCCTTGAAACAGCTTGCCAAAGGACAGTTGCAAAGTAGTTAATTTTGTAATTGGTTTTTCTGACAGTATTTGTGTGAATTTTTCTCCTGTGAGATGGCATCTAAAGAACTAGGGATTCTTATAAGATAAAACCAATTGTTGTGAGTTAATTAGTACCAAAATGTGAGTGAAAGACAGTCTCCTCAACCACGTTAGGCTTGGTGAATGAAGGAAAGAGATTTATCATTTTGAAAGTTGCTAATTGTGCCTGTTTCTCTGTTTGGAGAAGGGAGTCTGTAGGTCTGGGCCAGTTGCCCTTGGGGACCTATCTGTTAACTCACTGTCACCTTCTCTTGAGATACCATCATCTTGTAATGCTGAGCAATAAAATTTATAATTGTAGGTCTTTTGAAGCCCATCACTAAAGGACACTAACACGGTTTGTTTACTCTGAAGGAGTTCACAAGAAAAACTTAAGTAATTAGATGAGGATAATGTGTAGGTACCAAGAATAAAGCATGCCAAATACACACTTCTATTTCAACCAGACTTCTATTTAGCTTTGTTTTAAAGTAGAAAAAAATAACTCCAAAAAATGTTGGTTTTGGTTTTTGGTTTTCTTTTTT